>PVLA01004859.1:0-163296 GCA_004027455.1 Hydrochoerus hydrochaeris
GGAAACTGGGAAAGCTGCGTGTCATGTTAGAGGCTGATGAATTTGACACTTTAATGCAACTAATGTGTCGATGCCTGAGAAGCGGCAGACGCCGGGCGAAGGGTGCTTTTCCGTCCGAAGGGCCCGTTCTCTCCCAGGACGCCGCGCACAGGGCCATCGCTAGAGAGCTGCTGGATTTTAGGACCATCTTCTTTCCTTGATTGACTTCACTTACATTTCAATTCCAATAGTGATTATGGTGCTGTTCAAAAGTGGCCACAATAATTTTCGTTAAAGTGTATAAAAATTTCAAATTATAGCCCCTGGATGTCCCTGAGAGGAGGGTCCGTGGCAGCTTTCATTTCCAGGTTCCCGTGGATATTCACACTTAGCTACCCAGCTGGGTCACTAACTGCCGTCCGTACTCAGTGCTGGGTCACAGCTCGAGGGGACAGCGGGGGCGACTGCGAGGTGCTGTCCTTGTGAGGCCGTGGAGCCCGTGACACCAACGGGATGGAGGACACACTCACACATCACCTGGGGACTTTTCTTGTGGCCACTGCTGTCCCTGCCTGTCCTCCCATCTCAAGCAGGCCATGTGTTTTGTGTCCCTGCTGGAGAGTTTGCCTTTTCTAGAGTGGATGGGGTGTCACCATTCAGTACGGTTGTCCCCTGATAGGTCTGTTTTTTATACTTAAAAAGTTTTATTACATATATTTTGGTGATTTGCCGTAACATCACAAATTATACATATAGAGAATATGTTTGCATTCACAAGTTAGAGAAGCTTTCTAATCTGTCTGCTTTAAGCATATTTCCTTGAAATTCTTATAAGCATACCACAGAATTATATTTTCATTTTTTTAATTCTATTGTACACTTTGGATGTACACAATGATCACATGCATCATGGGGAATGTTACCTGTGCAAAATATATCTTGATTCTCCCCCACCTTCTCCCCTCCTTGTTTACAAAAGCTTGCTTTCCGCGTCTTACCTTCTGTTCCCTCATGTTACCCCTCCTTCCCTCCCACCTCCCTAGTTCTCCTTTCTGTTTGACCATTTTTTCCCAACTTCCCAATATCTGTGATCCATGTTGGTCTTTATTCGTGCTTTCAGTTTCTCACACAAGAGAAACAATGCAATGTTTAAACATATATATATATATATATATATATATATATATATATATATATATATATCTGGTTTGCTTTACTTAAAATTATAGTCTCAGGGCACATCTGTTTACCTAAAAAATGTCTCAAGTTTATCCTTTATGGCAGAGTATACACCACTGTGTATAAAAACCACATTTTCTGAGTACATATATCTGCTGATGGGCATCTAGGCTATTTCCAATGTTTAACTATTACAAATCGTGCTGTTATAAAGACAAGGGCTCACATATCCCTGTGGTGGTATATTTTTAGCTCTTTCTGGAAGATACCAAGGAGAGTAGCTAGGTCAAGGAGAACCTCTAGTTTTAGTTTTTTGAGGAGTCGCTACACTGACCTCCACAGTGGTTGCACCAGTCTGCACTCCCACCAACAGTGGAGAAGGGGTCCTTTTTCCCTACAGTCCCTCCGGTATCTGTCATTGTTTGATTTTTGATAGCAGCCATTCTTTCTGGGAAGAGGTGAAATCTCAGTGTTGTTTTAATTTGCATCTCTCGAATGACCAGTGATATTAAGCATTTTTTATATATTTATTTATTGTTTATATTTTTTCATCTGAGAAATACCTATTCATTTCAGAGATGTCTATTCTTGGATTAGGTCTTTAAATTCGATGTCTGTTTTTTTTTTTTTATTACTTCATATAATTTAGCTTTTAGTCCTTTGAGGAGTAATCAGTAAAAAAAAAAAAAAAAATTCCCATTCTCTGAGTTGTTTCTTCACTCTGTTGGTAGTTTCTTTTGTTGTACAAAACCCCTTAATTTCATGTGATCCCAATTGTCTATTCTTTGTAATATTTTGTGTGCGATTTTGGACTTTGTTGAGTCTGCCAACTCTTATATCTTCTAGAGTTTACCTATCCTCTTTTGGGGCAGATTCTGCTTTCATATTTAGATCTTGGATCCGTTTACATTTTACTCTGGTGCATGATGAAAGATACGAGACTAGGTTCCACCCTCAGCATGTGAAAAGCCAGTTTTCCCAGAACCATTAATTAAAGATGGTGTTTTGGGGGCTGGGGGTTTAGCTCAGTGGCTTAAGCACCTGCCTGGCAAGTGCAAGGTCCTTCGTTTGATCCCTGGTACAAAAAAAAGATGGTGTTTTTCTTCTAGTGAGTGTTTGGTCCCTTTGTCAAGGATAAAGTAGCTGAAGGTGGTTTGAGTTGTTTCTGTATCTTCTATTTTGTTTCCTTGATCTTCAGATATTTATTACCTACAAAATGCTGTTTATATTGTGGTAACTTTATAGTACAACTTCAAATCAGGGATTGTGGTGCTCCTGCTTTACCTTTGTTGCCCAGAATTGTTTTTGCTCTTCTGGGTCTCTCTTAGTTTCATATAGATTTTGAATTATTTTCTCTAGCTCTGTGAGAAACGCTATTGGTGTTTTGATCAGAATTGCATTAAGTCTGTGTGACACTTTTGCTTTATTGGTTCTACCTATTCAAGAACAAGGAATGTCTTTCCATTTCAGATACCCTCTTCGATCTCCTTTTTCAGAGTACTGTAGTTTTCAACCTAAAGTTCTTTCACTTTCTTCATTCAACTGATTCTTAAGTATTTCATCTTTCTTGATGCTATTTTGAAAGGTGTTTCCATAAATTCTCTGTCAGTGAGTTTGTTATTTGTGTACAGGAATACTTCTGACTTTTGAGCGTTGACTTCATAGTCTGTTAAGCTACTGAACGTTATTATTAATTCTAGGAGTCTTCTGGTGGAGTTTATGGGGTGGTCTTTGTTGAATATCATGTGATCAGCAAATGATGATAATTTAAACTTCTTCTTTTCCTATCCATATTCCTTTTTTTCTTTTTCTTGTATAATTGCTCCAGCTAATGTTGCCAGAACTATACTGAACAGGAGTGGTAAAAGTGGGCATCTTTATCTTGTTTCTAATTTTAGAGTGAAAGCTTTCAGTTTTTGACTATTGAGTATGATATTAGCTGTTTTTTGTCATAGATTACTTTTATCTGATTGAGATAAAGATCATCTATTCCAATTTTCTGTAGGGTTTTTATCGTGAGTGGGTGTCACATTTTTCTACATCTGTTGAGATGATCATGTGCATTTTGTCCTTTTATTACATATTTTAATTTCCACATGTTGGATCTCATATTTTTGCACCCCTGGGATGAATTCTACCTGGTTGTGGTGTATAATTATGAATGATTTACTGTATTCAAACAAGGCATGGTGGCACATATTTGTAATCTCAGTACTCAAGAGGCTGAAACAGGAGGATCATTGCAAGTTCAAGGCCAGCTGGAGCTACAAAGTGAGCTCAAGTGAAAACCTGCCTAAAAAAAAAAAAAAAAAGATTTACTGCATTCTGTTTCTGAGTATCTTATTAAGGATTTCTTCAACTACATTCATAGGGGAAATTGGCCTGTAGTTCTCTTTTTTTGGTTGGATCATTCTCTGATTTTGGTATAAGGATAATGCTTGCTTCCAGGAATGACTTTGGGAATATTGCTTCTCCTTCAATTTCATTTAACAGTTTGAGAAGTAGCAGCATTAGATCTTCTCTAAAATTTTTGTAGAATTCAGCAGTGACTCACTTAGGACCCAGGCTTTTCTTTATTGATAGTCTTTAAAAATTACTTCTTCAATTTCATTAACTGTGATTGGGTTATTTAGAATTTTTATATCTTCTTGATTTAGCTTTGATGATTCATATGTGTCTAGCTATCTATGTATTTCAAAATTTTCTATCTTATTAGAGTGTAGGTTCTCAAGGTAGGTACTAACTATCTTCTAGATTTCTCCATTCTCCATTGTGATTTCTCCCTTTTCACTCCTAATTGCGTGGATTTGAGTCTTTTTCCCCCTTTTTTCAATGAAGCTAGTTAAGGGTTTACCTATTTTATTTAATCTTCCAATGAGCCAACTCTTTAGTTCACTGATTCTTTTTGTTTTCTTAGTCTCAATTGCATTAATATTTGGTCAGATCTTTATTATTTCTATACTCATATGAACTTTGGGTCCAACTTGCTATTCATTTTTGAGAACCTTGAGGTTCAACATTAGGTTATTCATTTGCATTCACTCTGTTTTTCTGATGTGGGATTTCTTCACTATACATTCCACAATAGAACTGTTTTCACTGTATACCATAAGTATGTCATGATAGTATTTAATTGTAGAAAATGTCTAATTTCTTCTTTAGTTTCATCTGTGACCAATTGGATGTTCAGGAGGATATTATTTAATTTACATGTGTTTATGTACTTTCTGTGATTTTGCAGTTCTTTTGTTTTGTTTTTTGTTTTGTTGGTACTGGGAATGGAACTCACAATTGTGTGCTTACAAGGCAGGCACTTATGCCACTGAGCTAAATCCCCCAGTTTTTATTCTTTATTTCTAATTTCATTGCAGTATGATCAGAAAATATTCATGTAATAATTTCAATTCCTTTGCACTTATTGAAGTATGTTCTGTGAGCTAGTATATGGTCTATTTTGCTGCAGAGAAGAATGGGCATTCTGTTGTTGATGGGTGGAACAGTCTGTTGGTACCTACTAGCCATTTGTTCAAAGGTTTGTTTCAGTTCTCATATTTTTTTTCTCAGTTCTGATACTTCTTTGTTGCTTTTTTTTGTATAATCAATTTATCCATCCCTCATTACAACTGTATTAGTGCTTATTGGATATTTCATATCCATTAGTGTCTCTTTTATATAGTTGGGTGTGCTGGCATTTGGTGCATATATACTTATTACTGTTACATCTTCCTTTTGTACAAGTATAAAGTGATCTTCTTTGTCCCTCCTGATCAAGCTTGCTTGAAATGCACTTTCTCTGCAAATAAAATAGATACCCCTGCTTTTTACCAGATTCCTATTGCATGATATAGTGTGTTCATCTTTTTCCTCTCAGGTACACTAGATTTTCTTCTTAATGACTTACTGTGGTATTTACTGTCTTTTGACTTTCAATCTATGAGGTTTTTTTTTAATCTTTTGAGACAGGATTTCACTATGCAGTTCAGGCTGAACTCGAACTCACTTAGCCCAAGCTGGCCTCGAATTTACAATGATTCTCCTGCCTCAGCCTCCCAAATCCTGGGATTACAGTATGTACCACCACACCTAGCCTGTATGTTTCTGTATTTTCCTTGATCCTTTCTGTCAATCTATTTATTTTGGCTGGTGAATTGAGACCACTCGCATTGATGATTATAACTGATAGGTACTGAGGCAGGCACAGTGGTATACAACTGTAATTCCAGCTCTTGCAAGGCGGAGGCAGGAGATTCACTGTGAGTTCAAATGCAGCCTGTGCTACATAGTGGTTGCAAGGCCAACCTGAACTACAGAGTGAATGCCTCTTGCAAAAAAGTTATTGACTTGTTTTGTCAACATATTATTTTCCTGTTATTGACTTCTTTTTTTTCTCCCTTCTATTTAATTGCTTGTCTTGCCTGTTGGATTCATTTTATTTTGATTCTTGGAGTTGTTGTCTCTTTCTAGAGTATCCTTCAGAACTTTATTTATTTATTTATTTATTTATTTTTGTCTTTTTTGAGACAGGGTCTCACTATGCAGTTCAGGCTGACCTTGAGCTCATTTTGTAGCCCAGGCTGGCCTGGAACTCACCATGATCCTCCTGCCAACCTTCCAAGTGCTGGAATTACAGGTGTGAGCCACAACACCTGGTTTCTTCATGTATTCTTTGTCATGAAAGTATCTTTTTTTTTTTTTGAGACAGCATCTTGCAGGCTGGCTTTGAACTTACTTTGTAGCCCAGGTCAGCCTCAAGCTCAGTGATCCTCCTACCTCAGCCTCCTGAATCCTGGGATTATAAATAAGTGTCGACATACCTGGTCTAGTCTTGAACTCACTATATAATCCAGGATGACCTTGAATTTGTGGCAATCCTCCTGCCTCAGCCTCCTGTGTGCTGGGATTGCAAGCATGTACCACCTTGTCCACTATCTCATTTCTCCATCAGTTTTGGAAGATAAATTTGTGGTACATCAATCTAAGTTGTAAGTTATTTTCTTTTAGAGCTTGAAATATTTCATGCTCTTCTTTACCTGAGGGTTTCTGTTGAGAAGTCTGAGTTGATGGGTTTTCCTAATAGGTGATTTATTTCTTTTCTCTAACAGATTTTAACATTCTGTGCTTGTGTAGAATTCCTAGACTCTTGACCCTGTATTCTTTTGTGTAGTTTTTTTTTTAACTGATGATGGCTAGTTGGAATTCTATATGCCTCACTATCTATGTCAAATTCATTCTCCATGCTTGAAACGTTTTCTGCTATTACGTCTGTGAGCAAGCTTCTTATGTCTTTGTGCTGTGTTCTGATTTTTCATTGATTTAAACTAATCTTATGTTATTCTTCTTCGCATCATCTGGCATCTGTTGGGTTGATTTTTCATGGACTCTTGCTATTTTCAAGAAGTTTTTCATATGATGATCATTAACTACAACCCCATCTTCTGGTTGTAGCTAGATCGGACTTTCTTTCTTCACCTTGGTTGATTCTACTGTGTGTACTTTCAGTGGAATTTTTAATCTCTTGGATGTCTGTTTGAATGTTTTATGGAATCCAGTTCTTTCCTATGCTAGAAATTCATAGTTTCCTTCACTTTCCTGAGTTCCTCTACTTTTTTTAAAATCAGTATCCTACTCTAGAGTCACTAACCATGACCTTCACTCTTGATGTCATGTCTTTTGCTATGTGCATGATTATTTGTTTTGCTTTATTCTTCATCTTCTGTGTTACTTCTGCTGCTACTGAGACAGGAGATCAGGGCATGGCAAAGCTGCCTGGGAAAGTAGATATGACCTGTTAATTACGAAATCCCAGAATACATGAGCAGAACGGTTCCCAAAGCCTTTTACCTAGATCTCTCTTGAGAACTCAAGCAGGTTTTTAATAGGATTGCCTGGACCTGACATCAGCTGAACTCAAAATGATAGAGGGGAAAGAAACTCCCAACCCACTAGATATCTGGTATGAGTCCTTGTTCTCTACAACCAAAGAATAAACTTGAGGAACATTGGAGGTATATATTTATTGGAAGAAAGAAAGCTTCTGTGTCAGAGAGAGACAGAAAGGGTCCCAAGCGGGTTGCCAAAGACTTTGTCTCTTTTCTAGGGACTTTTATAGAGCAAAATCATGAGATAAGTTGGGTCCAAGGTGGGGAAAAAATAAGAACTCGCAAGGCAGGCAGGCATGAGGTAGGTCAGAATTATGGTCAACCAATAAGATTATGCATATAATTGCTCAGGTAAGATTGATTAAATTGGGATCCAATAGGGAAGTGTGTCAGGTAGCAAGAGGGAATTGGGCCTTTGCCTGTAGGGGGTTGGATTAGTAGCTGCTTCTGGCTTCCTCAAAGTGACTGATACCTATTTAGAATATCAATCCCTGATGTTTATCCTTGGGGTGTGAATGTATTTGTTTTATCTTTTGTTTTGAAATCTGGCCCAAACCAGGCATGGTGGCTCACGCCTGTAATCCTAGCACTTGGGAGGCTGAGGCAGGAGGATTATTGCAAGTTCGAGACCAGCCTGAGCTACAAAGTGAGCTCAAGACCAGCCTGAACTGCATAGAGACCCTGTCTCAAAAAGACCAAAAAAAGGGGCTAGGGATTATCTCAGTGGCATAAGCGCCTGCCTTGCGAGCGCACGGTCGTGAGTTTGATCCCTGGTACTGATAAAAAAAAAAAAAAGAAAGAAAGAAATCTGGCCCAGTGGAATGTCTCTGTACCCTCCAGGATTGTAAGATATCTGGCCTTCTGCTATGGCTCCTTTGTGGGCTAAGTCCTGTCTGACTGCTAACTCAGCTGCCTGTAACAAGAAGACTCCAGCACTACCTCATGGGACCCAGATGAAGACATTCTCATGGGTTTCCCTGAGATCCGGACAACATATGAAGACACGGGTGCCTCGAGCAGCCTGCTGGTGCCACCGTCTTCAGCGTAGCCCACCCAGCTTTCTCCAAGTTGTTGTTTTATTACTTTTTCTGTTTTTACTCAGCCTAAGCTTGCTCTGCAGAGCCAGTTTCTCCCCCACTTTTCACTTTTAGTTTTTCGGGTAAACTTGGCCACCGTTTTGTTTTTGTTTTGCTCACTTTGTTCAGTTCTTTGTTTGAGATGAGAAGAACCTGGAGCATTACCCCAGAGGGGAGGCCAGCAACCCAGAGCCCAGTACTGGTTCAGTGGCCACTTGCAGGAGTTTCCTGAGAATACCCATTTCAAACAATTAATCTGCGTGGCTTGAGATTTCTTCTGCCTCATGCTGAGTTTGAGCTGAGCATGGGGAACATAGTGACTTAGTGAGAAAGAGCCTTATGCATGGATGTAGTTCAGGCTGTCCTTGAACTGGGGATATAGCCCAGACTCTCCTTGAACCCACTGGGATCCCCTGCTTTACCTACTCGCATGCTGGAATGACAAGCATGTACCACCACGCCCCACCTGTTCAAAAGAAAAAAGAAGATGTAACTAGCCTTGAACTCTCAGTGCTTTTGCCTCGGCTTCCCCAGTGCTGGAATTATAGGTGTGTACCGCACTGCCCAATTTTGCTTCTTATTTGTTTTTATTTATTTATTTATACCAGGGATCAAACTCATGACCATGTACTTGCAGGGCAGCTGAGCTAAATCCCCAGCCTGTTTTGCTTTTTTGAACCCAAGGCCTATCACATGTTAAGCACAAGATTTACCACTAAGCCACACCCCTACCCCTGGTAAAATTCTTGAACTAAATAAAAAACGCTACCCCAGCCACGCCTATAATCCCAGCATTTGGAGGCTGAGGCAGGAGGATCAGTGCAAATTCAAGGCCAGCCTAATGCTACAGAGTAAGATCAAGCCCAATCTGAACTACTTAGCAAGACTCTGTCTCAAAAA
Source organism: Hydrochoerus hydrochaeris (assembly GCA_004027455.1). Lineage (NCBI taxonomy): Eukaryota > Metazoa > Chordata > Mammalia > Rodentia > Hydrochaeridae > Hydrochoerus > Hydrochoerus hydrochaeris. The sequence continues at coordinate 9,014 of PVLA01004859.1, forward strand.
ACAGCAAACAAACAAACAAAGTAGTACTACAGTAAACACATAAAGGATTTTTTTTTAAGTGATACGGCCTTATTATTAACAGAGAAAAGGTTAGTGGTCTGAATAGAAGATCAGACCATCCATAACATTCCCAGGTTCCTGAAATCCAGAGCTGCACCCTGACTCTGTTCCATTCAGGGAAGAATGAGAGAGGGAGGAAGCTGAGGAAGAAAAGTCGGAAGCTAGCAGACATCAGCTACTAAGATTTGGGATTTAAAGAAATAAAATGTCTCTGTAGTGTAGAAACGCTACTGATGCAGCCAGTGCTGATATACAAGCAGCAGCAAGTTATCTAGAAGATCCAGAGAAGATCTAGCTAAGACATGGAGTAAATCCAGTGTTGATGAAATGACCTTCTAGTGAAGCGAGGGGCAGCTGGGACTCCTGTGGTCACAGTGCCACCCTGACCTCCTTGAGCTGAAGCTGCACTGATTAACCACTCTGAAAGAACTGGAGTCTTTCAGAATCTATCAAATCTGCTTTGCCTGTGCTCTGTAATAGAACAACAGAGTCTGACAACAGCACATTTTTTTTCCCGACATAGCTTACTGAGTAGCTTAACCACAATATTGAGGCCTACTGCTCTGAAAAAGAAAAAGAAAAAAAGTTAGTGCTCTTTGAAAATATACATAGTTGCCTAACAGGTCTGATAATACAATGAGAATAAAGTTGTTTCCATGCCTAATAACCGCATCTGTTCTGCAGATTAACGAATGCTTTCAACATTCAAGTAATTATTTAAGAAATAAGTTTCAAGCTGGATGTGATGGCATATGCCTGTGATTCCAGCACTCAGGAGGTGCAGATAAGAGGACTGTCCTGAGTTCAAGGTTGGTGCATGCTACATAGTGAGTTGAAGTGACCCTAACCAACAGAATAAAAACCAAACATAAATAAGAAAGTAAATAAATTTCATCAGTGCAGGGCTGCCATAGAGATCAATCAGAGAAGCCAGCCAAAGTGCAATGAAACCCTTCAGGCAAAAATAATTCACCATTCTAAGTGCCATTGTAAATATTTGTCAGCCAAATGTGGAGCCCATACCTATAATGCCAGCACCCTGGAAGGCTGAGGCAGAAGAATTGAGGTTAAGTTCAGGTCCAGCCTGGGTAGTTTAGTGACTTAGTGAGACCTTATCTCAAAATAAAAATGGGCTAGGGATGAAGCTCAGTGCAAAAGCCCTGGGTTCAATCCCCAGTACAGCCAAAAAAAGAAAAAAATGCAGAAGAAAGAAAGGAAAGAAGGAATAGAATATTTGTCATTTGTGAGAGTCAAAATATCAACATTAACAGGAGTTTGGAAGAGGTGGATTCCAACCCTCATGGATGACTTTGAAGGGCTCAGGACGTCAGCAGAGGAAGTAACTGCAGATGTAGAAATAGAGAATGAGAACTAGAAGAAGCTGAAGATGGGGCTGATTTCTGTAATCACTTAATAGAACTTTAACAGATGAGCAGTTGCTGCTTTGGATAAGGAAACAAATGCTTCTTGAAATAGAATCTGCTCCTGGGGAAGACATTGTGAACATTGTTGAAATGATTGCCAAGTATTTAGAAAGGATACATTAATTGCTAAAGTAGAAGCAGAATTTAAGAGGATTGATTCCAGATTTGAAGGACATTCTACCATGGGTAAAATGCTGTCAAAGAGCACTGCATGCTACAGAGAAATTTTCCATTAAAGAAAGACTCAATTGTTGTAAATGTCATTTTAGTCATTTCCCTTCTGTTTTGTTCTATTATTTGTGTGTGTGTGTAGTGCTGGAGGGTAAAACCCAGGCTTCATGCATGCTGGGCATGCTTTCTCCCACTGAACTGCATTCCTAGTCCTGGTCCCATGTCCAGAAATTGCAGATAAGTGTCACAGTGCACCCCTCTAATCCCAGCACTCTGGGAAGCTGAGCCAGGAGGATTGCAAGTCTGAGCCCAATCTGGACAATTTAAAGAATTGGCGAGACCTTGTCTCAAATTTTTTAAAACATTTAAATTTCAGACAAAGGGTGTGGGCCTTCCCAATAACATCCAAAAAATAAACAAATAAAATGTTAAGGAATCAATCTAACAAGGGAGGTTAGCGATGTATATATTGAAAATTACAGTACTTCGAAAAAGGAAATTGAAGAGCATATCAGAAAATAATGATACAGGGGAATGAGGCTCCTGACCTACTATGTCCATGAGCTCGTGTTCTCTAAAATCGAAGAATGAATTTTAGGAGCAACAGAGGTGAGGAGTAGAATATATTTATTTAGAGAAAGCTTCGGTCTGAAGAGGCAGAAGGGATCCCAAGTGGGTTGTCCCAGACTCTTGTCTTTTCCAGAGACTTTTACAGAGTAAAACCATGGGGCCAAGGTGGGACATAACTATAGTTAGCCAATAAGATCAATAGTTTCGGTAAAATTGCATTAGGAACAAATGGGGAAGCGAGTTCACATAGAAAGTGAGCATTCTTTATGGATCAGTGACTCTTTCTACAGGGGATTGGGATTGTGACTCTTGGCTTCTCAAGGTGATCCAGATTTAATCTTTAAGGATTATACTTAAGGGTGTGCTTGCATTTGTCTTAAGATCTGGCCCACAGCAAGAGGTGTGTGTCTTCTGTTTTGAGATCTGGCCTGCAGCAAGAGGTGTGTGTCTCCTCCAAGGTCACCAAACATCTGGTCCTCTGTGCCAGCTTCTTCGAGGGCCCAGTGCTGTCTGACTGCCTATAATATTTCTAACTGGCTCAGCTGCCAGTAACAACATGGTGAAATGGGAGGAAACTGTTCAAAAGGAAGAAGGAACTAGGATGGGCGAAAGGGGGAAAGAGAGTCGGAGAAAGGGGAGAACACGCAAGTCAGTTATTAGTGTTTCTTAGTTCATTAAGAGCAAAAGTTTGTGAGCTGGGGATTTAGTTCAGTGGTGTAAGTGCCTGCATGACAAGTTCAATCCCCAGTACCAAAAAAAAAAAAGGTTTGTGTTAATATTGATTGGAAAAATGTTTATGCCTATATCTTATGCCCTGAGCAACTACTCTAAAGATAACATGTAATGTATTAACTATTGTTATTCTTCTATTATTTTGTTATGAAATTTTTTTCATCTTTTTTTCAATAAAATGAAAAGAAAAAGATTAGGGGTTCATAGCCATTCCAACACTCAACAACCACCACCACAGTGATGGATCAACAGTCACCTACCCTAAGGCAAGATCTCCACCGGAGAAAAGACTGACCCTCTGAAGGTACACACCGTCACTCTCGCGTTTCCAGAGCTAAGGCAGGTTCGGGTTGTGGTGTTGGTTATGGGATCCAGGGGCTCGTACATGCTGAGCGCATGCTGTACCACTAAGCAAAACTGCCCCACAGCCTGGAGAGAGTAATTTTTTTTATTTTAAAGATAATAAAACCCAACAAAATAAAACAGAGCAGAGCCAAGCAAAACAAAGCAGTGGAAGTGATACAGAACTTCCAACCATGATCATAGGAAATCAACAATGGCTACCATAGACTATTGTTATCAACACAATAGCTGTCCATTCCATCAAATAAAATAAAACAATAAAACAGTAAAATCAAATAAAGTAAAACAATAAAACCAATCAAAACAGAACATTGAATAAAGCAAAACAATAAATCAGGACAAAACAAAACAGTGAGAATAGTATTGGATTTCAAAAACAAGACAGAAAGAAATCCCCCATATTTGCTATGTTGCATATTGTCATCTTCCCAATAGATGCTCAGACTACCGGCCCCAGGCCTGCAAAATCAACCAAACCATATAAGCATTCAGTTGTTTTTGTACCTCAACTGCTGTCAATGTAGCCTGTCCTCCAAACCAGCCATTTGCTTATGGGGGTGGGGAGCAGGCTGGGGAAGGCAAGTTTCTTGATTCTCAGCCCACACACAGCTCACAGGAAGGGCCATCTGGCTCCTGTTTTGCTGGGCCCTGCATGGCTTGTGTGGCCTAGCAGAAGGATAAATTGGCTTTTTCTTGATTTTAATATGTTTTAATATGTTTAATATAGACCCAGCATGGTGTCCCTGGATAGAGTATTTTTTAAATAGTGTAATACAAAAAAAACTTTTTATGCCCTGGGAAACCAAACAATAAAAATCATGTGACTTGCCTCTTTTTTTTTTTCAATAGTTGCTTTATTTTGATGCTCTGGAACCAAATGCAAAATATCTCCCACTTACATCTGTAGAGTGAACAGTCTTGAAATGGAAAGTGGGTCTTCTTCCATTGCAGAGGGCAGATTTGCTTATATCCTTGGAAGACAGCGATAGTGACTACCTACAGGGGTAAACAGGTAAGCATGTTTATTGGCCATTATAAAATATACGCTGGCCATGGTGGGGCAGGTCTATAATCCCAGCTACACAGGAGGATCACAAGTTCGAGGCTAATCTGAGTGACTTAAAATACATATTGCCCACATCTACGTTCCTTTCCTGTGTTGCCCCCATGGGAATCAGGCTTAGGGTACAAACACAAATCTTGACTTTCTGACTATTACTCTTCCTCTAAGGAATACATTCTCTTTTGTCTCTGACCCAAGAGTGGCATGTCTTTTGACAACAACCATGCAGATGTGGCAGGCTGTGAACAGTGTCCTATCTCAGGCTCTGCTATTATTTCAGTATCATTTGAGTCAGAAGCTTGGTCCTCAGTTTGGCAGTGTTGGGACGTTGGCTGGGTGTGGTGGTGCACACCTGTATTCCCAGAACTCCAGAGACTGAGGCAGGAGGATCGCCTTGAGTTTGAGGTCAGTTTAGCCTACATGGTGAGTTCAAGGCCAGGCTGAATGACATAGTAAGAACCTGATTTAAGAAAACATAAACAAACAAATACGTTTGGAGGTGGTAGACCCTGTAAGGCAATGATGATGAACCTTTTAGTTTTCAATGATACAAACAGTCTCCTGTGGCACATATATCATGAGTTTGCCCCCACTGCTTTAAAGAGTAGAGTCTAGTAGAAAATAATTAGGTCATTGCCCTCAGAAGATATTAATGTAGTTCTCCTGGGATCCTGGTTAGTTCTCAGGACAGAACTGTTATAAAAGAGGTGTTGAGAGAGGCTGAAGCTGGAGCTCAATCACACGTGTGGGACGGGAGCAAGGCGGTCCCAAGATCAAAGAGAGCCGCTTGAGCAAGCTGCTCCAGTCCAGACAACATCAAGTCCTTAGGTCACCACGCAGGCAGATTGCTAGGCAGAGGGGTGTCACGTGACATCAACCTGTCAAGTGTGTAAACAAACGCACTGCAGTGGTTGAGCAGTTCCTTTCCTCCCATCAGGATAGAGGGCTTCGCCTGATCCCAGCTTTCTGTGTCTCATCTTTATTTCTTCATCTTCTCATCAGCCTTCACAGTCCTTGCCCCAGGAAGTTCGAGAGATGCATGGGCCACAGCAGAGAGGAAGACTGATCCCTCTTAACTCTGGCTTCCTGTTTTTGTGTGGTTTTCGGTTTTAGGTTTTGAGACAAGGTCTCACTATGTAATACCTTCTGCATTTCTCCATCTTCCCAGCTTCAGGAATTCCATTAGAGTGATGGAAAATGGACCACTACAGGACCTGCATCCTTGGTTCATTCTTTATTTTTTGCAGTATAGAGGATGGAAACCAGGATCATTCTAGCTACATCTCCAACTCTTTTGTGCATTTTTAATTTTGAGATAGGGTCTCACTAAACTGCTCAGGCTGGTTTTAAACTTGAGCTTCTCTTGCCTCAGCCTTCCAAGTAACTGGGATTATGGGCATGCAGCACCACAAGCTGACTTTTTTTTTTTTTTTGGTACTGGGCATTCAATCAGAACCTTCACAATGGGCTAGTTCCCAGGCTCCTCCCACTTCTTTTGAGACAGTCTCACTAAATCACTAAATTGGCCAATGTAGGCTGAAACTTTTGGTCCTACTGCCTCAGCCTCCCAGATTGCAGAGATTAGGGGTGTGCATCACCATGCCCAGTTAGATCCTTCATTTGTAATGCCTTATTGGTCCTAATCACCTTAGTAATTCCTAGATAGCTGGTTTAAAGAAAAACCTCTCTAAAAGGCATAATTCATCCTAACCTCAAATTCCCACAAGTAATATGTCAAAGAACCATGATCTTATAGCTCAAAGTCATAAAACAGCAAGATATGGTGACACACATCTATAATCCCAGTGCTTTGGGAAGTCAAATCAGGAGGATCACAAGTTCAAGACTAGCTTGGGCAGCTTAGTGACTGAGTGAGAACTGTCTCAAAAATGTAAAATAAAATATGTATCTCAGTGCAAAGCCTCCTGAAATCCCCAGTAGCACAAAGAAAAAAGTCATAAAACACACAGGAAAATAAAGCACCATGAACTAAAATGTCAGATACCAGAATTATTTTTTGTCTTTTTTTTTAATTTTAAAAGGAATAAAACAAAACAATACAACAGAACCAAACAAAACAGTGAGAATATTGGATTTCAAAAAAGACGGAAGGGAATGCCCCATAGTTGCTTCACTGCACATTGCTATCCCCTAAATAGATGCTCAGACTACTGGCTTTAGACCTGCCAAGTCAATCAAACAATACAAGCATTGAATTTTTTTTAAATTTCAGTAGCTATCTTCTCTGCCTGTGTTCCTCCAAATCAGCTGATTGCTGGGGGAGTGGGGCTCAGCTCTTCTTGCCTCCCAGCCTTCAGACTGGTTGACTCATGGCAGGTGGGTGGCTTCTTGGTTCTCCTCCCAGCCCACAACTAGACACTAGAGTTATTACATACAAAAACCAAAAATAGATTGCTTAATATATTTAAAGAAATAAAAGATAACATTGAAATATTTGAGTAAGAAACCAGAATCTGATTTTTTTAAAGGTAAGGTTCACAAAGAAACCAAATGAGATCTTTAGAAATGTGTGGAAGTTAAAAATTTAATGAATAGTTAAATACTAGTAGGAATACAGCAGGAAAAACAATGAATACACTAAAAAAGTAAGCTGAAGAAACTGCTCAAAATGTAATTTGAAGCATATGCGAGAAAACCCCTTAAATAAATAAATAAATTGTTTTTTAAAAAGCAGTTGAATCCCAAGTTTGACTCCAGACTAAGCAACTTGGTAAGACCCTGTCACAGGGCTGGGGATGCAGCTCAGTACAGTGGCCCTGGGTTCAACTCCCAGAACTACAAGAAAGCAGGGAGGAAAGAGGGAAGCAAAAGCTCTTCAAGCCAGGTTTCTTTTGAAATGAAGAGTTTGAAATCGTGTTTGGGTTGTCTTTAGATTCATTGAGGAGCTCGTTTTAGGACTGTTTTTCTTCTTTTCATGGTGAGACCATTTCACCATATTCCCCAAAGTGTGCAGGTGGAGCTCAAACTTGCAGTCCCCCAGCGTTTGGGGCTTACAGGCGTGAGCCTCCATAGACAATTGAGCTGAGTTGGTTTTTAAAATTAGTTTCAGGGCTGGGGATTTAGCGCTGGTGTAATTGCCTGCCTGGCAAGTGTGAGGTTGTGAGTTCAATCCCTGGGAGCAAACAGAAAAAAAAAAAAAACTTAGTTTTCAGTTTCTTCTCACATGAAAGATCCAAAATATAAATAATCTAAAGGGCAAAACAAAAGAACTATGCTAAGAAACAGCGAGGTAGACTGCAGAGATGGGAAGAGACTTTGGAGCATGGGTAGTCACGGGGGGTAAAAATGATCAAATGTGATTACATATATGTTCTCCATGCTGAATGTGATCCCAGTACATTGCAAACATGTACTGAAACATATGCTAATCATTTTTTCATTTTTAAAAACTAAAGTCAGTTTCTGATATGTAGATTAAAGCTGCTTTGTTCCTCCCGGAACTATAGAATCTGTAGGCTTTTCCATCTATTTTTCCTCCCCTGGCCTGTTTATTTTTCACAAGCATTGCCCTCAACAAACGTACTGCATTCCTAATTTCTGACAGCTACTTCGCAGAAGCCCCCCCTCTTCAGACACGGACCAGATGTCCCTTATCCTGTAAACAGGCTGTCAGAAGGGAATGTAGGAATTGGGCCGCTCACCCCGACACGGCATAAATCTGGTGAAATGAGTATAGCAATACTCCAAGCAGGGCTGTCTCCTGGGTTTCCAGGCCTCCTCCTCAGAGAGGCCACAACAGTCTACTAAGGTTCTGCTGGTGTGCTTTGAAATTCACGGTTTTGTCCTTGCAGTGAGTGGTTTCTGACAGGATGCTGAAGCATGAATGCAAGCAGCAGCACGGGTACCCCAATGAGGTAGCGTGAGCCCCGATGTCCTGCCTTTACGCACAGCCGGCCACACGCGTTACCCAGGTGCCAAGCAGCCCTGCACACACACGCATATGTGCAGGTCAGAGTCCAGCCACAGACCCTGTTTCTGACCGGGCGAAGCAGCCCGAGCAGAAACAGCAGAGCCTCACCCAATGCAGGACGGCCCCGGGTGGAAGGTGGCAGACCGGCTGGCAGTGCTTGTGCACAACCATCACAGGGCAGCCACACCAGTCCTCAACTGGCTCAGACACCTGGTGAGGAACTGCCGGAACTCTGGCAACACACACCGGCACTCGGTTATTATCAACAAAATGTGCACATGGACTTCAGTACAGCACGGCAGAGGGTCGTTCATCTCTTCACCAAGTTTAGAGTGTAAGGTTTGGAAAACTGCTGCCGCACTGTGAAATATCCACAGGCTTCTAAGTAAAAGCTGAATTTAAAGACTGTGGCAAAAGCCAGATGTGGTAGTATACACGTATAGTCCCAGCACTTTGGTGGGCTGAGGCAGGGGTATTGCAAGTCCAGTCCATCTTGGGTAACTTAGAAGACCCTATCTCAAAATAAAAAATAAAAGGGACTGGGACTGTAGGTCAGTGTTAAGAGCACCCTGGGTTTGAGTCCCAGTACCATACATGCACAAAAAAGTGACAATGAGTAAAACAAAGTTTACTGCATTTGACAGAAAAGAACACTCTCTTCATTCCCAGCACTGGAGGAGGCAGAGGGGAAGAGGCAGGGAGAAGAGAATGTTTGTTGTTGTTGCTTTGGTTTTTTGTATTTTCCACTTTGTTGCCAGGGTGGGGGGTTGGAGCCCCAGCCTTACCTATGATGAGCATGTGCTCCACCACTGAGCTACACCCCTAGCCTAGGAACCCTGTCTTCTTTTTTGTTTTGGAACCAGGAATCGAACTCAGGACCTCACACTTGCCAGGCAGGTGCTTGTGCCACTGAGCTACATCCCTGGCCAGATGGAACCCTATTTTCATATGAAACTGTGGGTAAAAAATTATTAATAAGGAGCATGACTCGGAAATTAGTTTTCTTTTCAAGTGGATACATGGTAATAGAATATATAAACAAGAGTTGTGTATAAATTACAAGGCTGCTTTCAACTTCTTATGGCTTCTATAAGTCATTATAAAGGCAACATTAAATGTCATTGTATAATTTACATTTACAGTGAAATTCAAACTTAAATGATTCTAATATAAACGTAAAGTTAAGCTTTTTAGAAAAAGTATATGAATCATTAGCTTTAGATGAACAAAAATATATACTGTAGTTCAGAATAATGTCAGATGCAGGCATGGTGGCTCACACCTGTAATGCCAACACTCCAGGAGGCTGAGGCAGGACTACAAATTTAAGCCCAGTCATGGCAACTAGCAACTTTTTTTTTTCTTTTTTAAAGAGTGTCTTGCTATGTAGTGCAGGCTGTCTTGTAAGTGTGAGGTCCTGAGTTCTAGCCCTAGTAAAAAAAAAAAAAAGAAAAAGAAAAACATTGTTTTTGGTGGTACTGGGTATCAAATTGAAGGGCACTGTTACAGTGAGAGTTTACAAAGGAATAGATTTAATACAAGACACCTAATTTATAGGATTATTTTATAATATTCACAAAAAGTCAAATATAGAAAAGTGCCCGAGATCTTTCTCCACACTACAAACACGAAGAGTTTAACTGAGGGCCCGGATCCCAAGGCAACGTCCTGCACAAGTTCACATGAAGACCTAAAGCCTGTGGCATGTCCTCCACGTGTCCAACTGGAGGCCTAGAGGCCATGAGAAAGCCTCATCCAAATCTGTATCAATGGTCTGCACTGGGAAGGCTCAAAGTCAGTGGTGGAAGCTAGAAAGTCTGCACCATCGAGATGAATCTGTGCCAACAAGCTGTGGGATCTGCTCTACAGTCAGAAAGGGATGCTCAAGATAAGGACCAGAGCTCCCCGCAAAAAGAACAGCAGCCATCCTCAGTGACAGTGAGGACCTGAGCTGCTCCAACAGTAAGCACAGCTGAGTTTGTACCAGGAAAGCCAGCGCAACAAGCTTCTCCAGGAGAATCAGTAGCACTTCGTCTTCCCCTCCAGTTCTGCTTTTATGTTGTTGGCAACAATCCTCAGCTGGGCCTTCACACACAGAACTATACTGATTCAGTTCATCTGGGTGTTACAAGGTGCCCATTAGTTAATCCACCATAGGCAACTCTACCATTATGGTATATCCCCAGAACTTTTTCAATTTTAAAATAGGATCTCCATAAGTTTCTCAGGCTAACTTCAACTTGAAATCTTCCTACACCAGCTTCCCAAGTAGCTGAGATTACAAGTGTCCTGCAATAAAATATTTTTAAAGGAAAAAACGTAATATTCTGGTACCTCTAATATTTTATCCTGCTTTTTGAAAAGTGTTCCCACATATTCTTTTGTATTGGACAAGCAAATTCTGTAGCTAGTTTGGATCCATGGCTTGCATATCAGTAAAGGTTCTTACCAGAGTAACAGAAACATATAATACACATTCTACATAGGGTATATATTATGTTGTAAAATGTTGCTTGTTCTGATATATAGGTATATATGTATACTGTGTATACACACACATACATACTTATGATTTTCCAACTTTACAATGGTTGTGAAAACTATACACATATAGTAGAAACTACATGTGAAATTTTAAACTATCTTTTTGTCTTTTTGAGACAGGGTCTCTCTATGCAGTTCAGGCTGGCCTTGAGCTCACTTTGTAGCTCAGGCTGGTCTTGAACTCACAATGATCCTCCTGCCTCAGCCTCCCAAGTGTTGGGATTACAGGTGTAAGCCACCATGGCCAGCGAAATTTTGATCTTTTCCTGAGCCAGAAATTTGTAGGATGGTTGTTACACATACAATGTTACATGCGTTTTTCACTTATGGTTTTTTCAACATCCAATGGGTTTGCTGGGAGGTAAATCAAAGGAGTGTCTGTATAGATCATGACATGAAATATCTGTTGTGCACACACACACACACACCACACACACACACAAATTAATTGTGAGGAGTGGCCACCTTACACAATTGTGGGAGCTGGTTATGTAGGTCTGAAATCCTAGATCAGCCTTTCAGGCTGGAAACTCCATCAAAGGCTAAAACTATAAGCCATAGGTAGATTTTCTTCTTCCTCAATGAAACCTCCATTTGTTCTTAGGCCTCAAAACATTTAGATAAAGTCACCCAGTTAATGATTGATAATCTCCTTTATGCCACTTAATATGTTTTTAAGTTGTTTCCTTGAGACGGTGCCTCACTCTAGTCTCAGTTTGGTCTCATGAACTCAGTAATTTTCCTACTTTCACCTCTGTAGTAGCTGGGACTACAGGCCTGGGCTACCGCGCCCATATCATATTGTATATGTTAATTAGCTTTGACTGAATAACTGGGGTCTATGACCTAGTTAGGGCAACAAACAAGACTAATCATTGCCACGTGGGACAGCGTCATGAGTCCTGAAAATACCATCTGTGTTTTTGTCGGTTGAAAGGCCTGAAAAAGCAAGGCTTTGAGCATTCAAGTACTTGCCAAAAATGATAATAATAATGATAGCTAAAAATGAGATGATTTCTAGTAGTATTGGAGAAGAAAATGATATTTCAGTGAGAAAAACAAAATGTCAAAATGTCAAGTAATAAGTAGAGACACAGAGAAATCCTATGAAAATCTTAAAAGATCTGATCTCTTTCTATATATAACAAAATCGTCAACTTACAATAAAATTGAGTGAAATAAATTTAAAAGGAAGTGGAGTGCAGTGCACTGGTAGTAAGACACCCGGGCAACAGCAGGCAGAAACACTGAAATGACACCCAGGACTTGGAGGTGGATTTATTTACATTGATGAGCACTGATCAGGATCATTCCCAGAATATAAGGCCCCATGGTCTAGGACTTATATGGGATAATCAAGCAGGAAATACAGAGAGAGAATGGCTTGTCAGCTGGGGTTTGGTTTATACAAGGTACATCATAGTGACCAGCTATGCATCACAGTGATCAGCCATTTCTAAGAGACAGGAGCAGCAGGAATTGGAACAGGAGCTGTTACCTGGGCAATTGAGAAACAAGTATACTGGCAGGGTCAGGGGTCATTTTCTGTTACAAAATCCTCATTACTGAAATAAACAAGTAAATAAAGAAAAAAGAAAGAAAGAAAAAACCTGGTCTCTTGCAGCCATCTGGCAGGCAAGGCTTAAAATTTAATTTTGCAGATTACAAACTGACATCAGAGCATCTAATCTCATGGCATCTTTTTATTAATTTAGGATATGCACTGGGAAGGAGAGAAACTCTTAGATGTGGCAAAGGGTCTGTTTGAGTTGACTCAGACAAAACTGGGAATCCTGTACCCCCATTCTTCACTGACATTCCCTGGCCAGAGAATACAATTTCCTTCAATGTCTAAGAAAACCAATTTCCATTGTTTCCATTGTTTAAACACTATAAAACTTTTAGTAAGGCAGCCACCTAGCTAGGGCGGGCTATTCTCCTGAGGATCCCCTGCCATGTCTTCCTGCTCCTATAAACCAGTTAACTCTCAGTTTTCCCAAAGAGGAAAACTACAATATATGTTTGAAGGAGCAATGGCATTGTGTGATAGACCAAGATAATTAAAAAATATTTGCTTCATAAGTTTGTATTAATAGGAACCAGGGAGACTTGTCGAAATGAGCTCTATGAATGTTAGACCAAAGAATATACAGTTACCATCCACTTGGGCAAACTGTATCATATGGAGGGCCTCAAATTAATATTCAAACCGGAGCAGTTGGAATTGGCCCCAAGAATTCGCTTGATTAGTTCAGTGAAACCTAGAATGAGCGGAAAGAAGACAATGTGGTTTTCGAGGTGCTTCTGGTTTCGAGGTGCTTGTGCTTAGTTCTGGTGGTGGGAATCAAACCAGGACCTCATGCCTGCTAAGCACTGGCTTTGCGGTTTCCATTCTGCTTTTTTTTTTTCTTCCTATTTTTCATATAACTTTGCTACAATTAAAAAAAAAATCCCATTGAACCCAGCAATACTTCCAATACCCTTCCAGAAAAAGTTTGTCATTTTATAGTGATACACGGATACCCATGTTTATAGCAGCACAGTTCAGAACTGCTAAATCTTGAAATCAGCCTGCATATCCATCAATAGATAAATGAATAAAGGAAACATAGTATTTATACATAACAGAATGCTACACTGCTACAAAGGGTATATTTGAGTCATTAGGGGAACAATGTGCATTGAAAACGTAATGTTAAGTGAAATAAATCAGGCACACAAGCTTAAATACCATATGCTTTCTCTAATATGAGAAATCTAACTTTTATAAATAAAGAGCAACAAAAAAGATAAAAGGAAACAAAGATAAGTAGATCTACTACAAATGGGAAGGAGATAAAGAGACGGAGGGAGGGCCAAACACAGAGCTCAGGGAAGCAGTACCCGCTGGGAATTGCAAGATCATGAGTTTGATTTCCAGTAAAAAAAAAATAAAATAAAATAAACACCTAAATTAAGGGAGCTAGCTGGGTGTGGGGGCGAAAGCAGGAGGATTGTTGCACATTCGAGAGCAGTCTAGCTGCTAAAGTGAGCTCAAGGCCAGCCTGAACTTCATAGCGAGACCCTGTCTCACAAAAACAAAAACAAACAAGGGTGAGGGAGCAAAGGAGAGGGAATGAAAGGGCAGTAAATAGTTAAGCATGGTGTGACATGGCTGCTGTCCTAGCACTTGGAAGGATGAGGCAGGAGGAGCAACACGAAGCTGAGGTGGGGCTGGGTGACATACTGAGTTCAACCTTGAATTACAGCGCCAGGGATATAGCTCAGTGGCACAGTGTCCGCCTGATAAGGGCAAGGTCCTGAGTTCAGCCCCTGGTACCAGGAAAAAAAAAATTTACATTACAGAGCACGGCTCTGTCTCAAAAAAAAAAAAAAAAGTGTCATGTATATATATCCACATAAATCTAGTCAATATGTCCAGGAAACATGTACTAATAAAAACTAAAAGTGCACATAAGATGAAAAAATTTCAGTCTAGAGTAAATAGCCCCAATCTTATTCTTCAGAAGTGACACTATTAATTATTTAGTATATCTCATCTAAAAATTAAAAAAATGTAAATCTAAATATAAACACAACTTTGTTCTAGGGGTTTTCTTTTTGTTTGCTTTGGTTTTGGTTTGGGGGGAGTTTTTTTGGTGTTGTGTGTGTGTGTTTTACTTCTTTTGATACAGGGTTTCATGATGCAGTTCAGGCTGGCCTTGAACTCACTTTGTAGCTCAGGCTTTCCTTGAACTTGAAGCAATCCTCCTGTCTCAGCCTCCTGACTGGTGGGCCAACAGATGTGTGCCACCACACCCAGAAACACCTAATTTTGGATTTAAAAAAAAATTAATGAAGAGCTTGTTTTTTATTTATCTGTCAGCATTGCAAAGTAAATTTAATATTTTTTTATCCTTTACTTGCAGGACTAGGACTTGAATCCAGAGTCCCGTGCATATTAGGCAAGTGCTCTGTCCCAAGCTACATCCCCAGTTCTTTTTATTTTTCTTTTGGCATGGGGATTTGCTAGATTGCTCAAGCTGGCCTAGAACTTGTGACTCTCCTGCCTCAGCTGCAGAGGTGGCTGGAATTATAGGAGTCCACTACTGCGCCCAGAAAGCCTGTTCATTTCCATTGTGTGTGTAGGTGTGTTTTGCTGGGGACGGAACAGAAACACGCCGGGCACGCACCCTATCACTGAGCTCTCCCCTCGGCTCCTGCCTTTGTTTTGGGGTTTTGGTACTGTGGATTGAACCTGGGCCCTTCCCACTGAGCTACATCCCCAACTCTTTTATTTTTCATTTTAAGACAGAATCTCACTAAGTCACTAAACTCCCCAGGCTGGGTGGGGACTTTAGATCTCCCTGCCTCAGTCTCCCAGTGTGTGCCACCATGCCTGGCTCGGAAAGCAGCTTTGAGCCTGTCACACACATGCATAGCACGTGACAATCTGTCTTCCCGCCACAGGCTCTGGGGACGCGTTTTACTCAGCGCATGACAAGAATTTAGGTCTCACTGCATGATCTCCGTCAGTCTGAGCTTACGCCATGTATGTTTCTTGGCCAGCTTTCTTGGGATAAAGCTAAGCGATTCTATTTTCAGTAGTTAAATACAGCTTAGTTTTATTAGAGGCTGTATTTGGGGGAAACCTACAAGGGTATGTCAAACCCTTCTAACTGCCTCTTCACATCATATCCAGGAGAACTGGGTAATTTTTTTTATTAAAAAAAAGATGATAAACATAATAATGATACCAAGTTTAATTTTTTTTATTGCATATCTCAATTGGGAAAAAATTAGAGCATATATCACAAATACATCTAAAAAGGAACATGTGTACTACCAAACAATAAATTATGCATGCTATAAAGTATATATTTAAAGAATGACATAAAATTAATAGTTTCTTATATATCTTGCTAATCTTTATCCTCCAAGTTAAACATTAATTTTACACAAGATTTATATTGATTAATGAATCAGGATGTCCAGAGAAAAAACTGGATAATCTACAAACTTTATTTTATTTTACTTTTTATTTTAAACAGAGAAAAGTAACAGTTAAACAGGGTTTCAAAACAGGCTAGCAGTAGTATTAATTAACAATAATTAATGCTTTGCATATTGTTATATTCACAGTAGTTGTTCAGAATACAAGATATAAATATGAAATACTGTCTGAAAAAGTATTAGCACAAAACTTTCTTTTCAGTGAACCAAGAGTTACTAATTGTGTAACTATGTTTCCTATCTTGTGTGTATATTAAAAACTTTAGCCAGGTGTGGTGGCTCACGCCTGTAATCCCAGCACTCAGGAGGCTGAGGCAGGAGGATCATTGCAAATTCGAGACCAGCCTGGGCTACAAAGTGAGATCAAGGTCAACCTGAACAGCATAGCGAGACCCTGTCTCAAAAAGACAAAAACCCAAAACAAAACAAAACCTTTTTGAGTGGCCTTGAAGATAGGGAAGTTTGGGGAATCCTAACACAGGAAAAAGAAGCTTCTAGATTTCACTCACCCTTGGTTTTGCTTGAGATTTTTATTTTTATAACTGGGAGTGTAGCTCAGTGGTGTGGCCCCCATGGTATATGCAAGGCTCTGGGTTTGATTCCTAACACCAGCACAAAACAAAAGATTGATGATTTTCAACTATTTTGATCATTCCTTTCACAGAAACATGTTACCTTATTGCTCCTTAGAAATTTTAGAAAATCATTTTGCCATTTTAATATGCTTTGTAATGAAGAGCTGATTTAGGTGCAAAATGTTTTGGGAGTATAATTTAAAACCTGGGGCTGGAGATAGTCTTAATACTGTTTTACGTAACTGAAGTATTTTGGGAGGCTGAGGCAGAAGAGCCACAGATTCCAGCAAAGCTGGGCAATTTAGTGACTTAGTGAGACCTCGTGTCAAATTTTAAAACTTTTTTTGTTTTGATTTTTGATTCTTGCTTTGTAGTCCAGGCTGGCCTCGAACTTATGATGCTCCTACCTTAAATTCCTGAATTGTGGGATAAAAAGCATGTGTGACCATGCCTGGAAAAACTTAAAATTTTAAAAAACACTGGGGATGTAGCTCAAGCCCTGGTTAAATTCTCAAAAAAAAAAAAATCAATAAATAAATTTAAGACCTCAGAGAGGGCTCAGTGAGTGACAGAGTGCTTACCTAGAATTCACAAAGTCTTAGATTAAATCTCCAGCACTGAGAAAAAGTTAATTTTAATAACTCTATACCATTTAGCCAGGCGTGGAGTCACATGCCTATAATCCCAGCCCTGGGTTATGTAGAGTTCAAGATAAGCCTGAACTACATAATGAGACCTCAAATTTACAACAAAGCTCCTACCTTAGCTTCCTCACTTGTGAGATAACAGGCCTATGTGACTTGGTATGATGAACAGTAAGGAGTGTGCACACATGCAAAAGTGTCAAAATGGGACTTGGACCCTCCTTTACATGTATGTTTACCTGAGCATCACAGAGGGCCCAAGAGACCCACAACACTAGGATTTGTTTAAAAAGAGAGAGAGAGAGAAGGTTTTTTTTCTAGTAGAAGTAGTCCAATTCACTACCATGCCACATGAAAAATCAGATTTGCAAGTTTTAGAGATCAAAAGTGAATCATCAGATTACACATGCAAGGATGATGAAGATGACCCATTATGGTAAAATACATGCTTTGCTAACAGAAGAACAGTGTGAGTAGATGACTTTGATGTTGGCTATGTGAGCCAAAGTTCCTGTGACAGTGAGATGGAGCAAGAGTCAACTGATACAAACACAGTGAATACATACCTCCTGGATCCGGATGACAAGGAGAACAGCAAGATGGGTACATATTTGACTAATTGAAATGTTGCAAAATGACCACGCAACCAAATGGAACTATACAATATCAGAACTACAATCTGAAAATATAGTCAGTGCCTTGGAGGGATGAACTATGTTGAACAGAATGGCAGCACAACCATTCAATTGGAAATTGTGACAGATGAAATTCTACAAACTGGGTGTAGTGGCACATGCCTGTAATCCCAGCACTCAGGAGGCTGAGGCAGGAGGGTTTTACAAGTTCAAGACCAGCCTGGACTACAAAATGAGCTCAAGGCCAGCCTGAACTGCTTAGCAATACCCTATCTCAAAAAGACAAGAGAGAGAGAGAGAGAGAGAGAGAGAGAGAGAGATGTTGTGAAATACACAAAGGCTGAAATGCAAGTAAAACAGTCTATATGCACTGCTAGCTACTTTCAAAAATGTATTTATTATGGCACCTCACCAGCTGAGCTAAAAGCTTTCATAAGTCTGCTGTACTTAACACAATTTCTTATGGTGATCGTAGGAACATGAAAGGCTTATGGAAAAGTAATGGATCAAAATACAGCACAAAAATTTATGCCCTCATAGATATCAAGACTTGTTATTCTTTTTGTTTAGAAATTTATCCTGGAACTCAGTCACGAGGTCCTTATTCCCATAGTAATAACCTGAATGATGTTGTGGACAGACTTGTTGCTCCTATCTCCCAAACTAATCAAAATGCAACGTTTGACAGTTGGTTTACCAGTCTCCAGTTGATGTTACATTTGCTAGCAGAGCATAAGTTGACAAGTGTAGGAACTGTTTGCAGGAACAAAGAAGAAATCCCAAGAGAAATGTTTCAATTTCAAAACTGAGAGTTGTATAGTACAATGTTTGAATTTCAGAGAGATTAGAACATTGGTCTTGTATGTGACAAAGAAAAGCAAGCTAGTACTGCTGATGTCAACGTTTCACCATGATGGAAATACTGATCAAAGAACCTTGACAAAGTGGAAGTCTGAGACAGAAACTTTCAGCAACAAAACCTAACTGGAGTAGATGCTGTTGCTGAGTTAGGCAGCAACTACCACTTGAAACACAAAGCATTGGTCTGTGGTTGGGCTTTCCTTGATCCTAAACATGTGTGGCATAAATAGTTTTGATAGTTTACCAAGAAAACAACAAGTGCATAATATCAAAGAGAAATTTTCTTAGAGGCTTGGGACTGGAGATCATAAGATATAATTTACAACAGAGGAAAAACAAAATGCTTCTGCCCAGGAAACTATGCAAAAAAAAAAAAAATTGTTGAGCACACTGGTGAGCTGGCAGGTGAACAGGCAGGCACAGCATTGCAATGTCATAGACTACTATGACAACTAGAAAACAAAAAAAAGATGTCAACTGTGCCCTAGAAGAAAGTAGAGGAAAACAAAACACATATACTATCACGATGGGGACCACAAATTCACAGTGACTGGTTTGGCACATTTCCCTATGGGATAAAAGGAAGAATTGGGATTTCCCATTGATTCTTCTAAGCATAAGATCATCTCTGCCTTTGTGAGTCATCTCAGGATTATGCTCAAGGTCAAAGTACTTCTAATCATAAAATCATCTGTGCCCTCTTGAGCCTGAGTCTTGGGTAATTCTTTACCAGCCCTGCCTGTTCATGGAATAGAGGGAATAAAGAGTGGCTGTTTTGGGAGTAAGGGGTCAGATCCAGAGACTTGAATTTAACGATTTGTTTTATTGACATTTTGTGCTCCTGTTAACTATTATGCACTGTATAATACAATAAGACCTTTTCCTAGTTTTGGTGCTGCGGGGTGAGGACCTTTAGTCCATACTAGCAACCATGCTGTCCAAGGGCCTGCTGCAGTCTAAGCGGGTCTTCAGTCGCTAGAGGCTAGCTATGGCCATGGCACACTGCAAAGCAGGCAATGGTCTCACCAGGGTGAATGGGCAGCCCCTGGAGGTGGCCCATCTGTGCAAGCTGCAGTACAAGTTACTGGAGCCTGTTCTGCTTCTGGGCAAGGAGCGGATTGCTGATGTTAACATCTGTGTCCCTGTGAAAGGTGGTGATCATGTAGCCCAGATTCACACTATCTGCCAGTCCATCTCCAAAGCTCTGGTGGCCTGTTATGAGACATATGTGGATGAGGCTTCCAAGGAAGGAATCAAAGATATTCTCATCTAGTATGACTAGACCCTGCTGGTAGCTGACCTCTGCTGCTGTGAATCCAAAAAGTTTGGAGGCCCTGGAACTAGAAGTCCTACCTATAAGCTCATCATAAGAATCACCATTGGAAAAAAAAAAAAAAGAATCACCATTGACCTTTGTAATAAACATGGAATTTTAAGGTTGCAAAGAAAACCAAAAGGCTTTTGTAAGTAAATAGATGCCGCTTGAGACCACACTTATAAGTGAAATAAATCAGACATGCATGTGTAAACATTGTATTGTCTCACTAGTGTAAGAAAGTCAAAGACTTAATAATATCCAAAATGTACAACAGATATTGTGAAAGGAGAAGAAACTGCTCAAAAAGAAAGAAAAATTGGGGTGGGAGAAAGGAGAAAAGGAAGGGAAAGAAAAAATAGATGTATAAATACACACACACACGTGTGTTATACTCACAACGATGGCTAAGATATTAAACTACTAATTTCCTTTAGTTCATTGAAAAGAACAGTTTGTGCTTGTATTGTTTGGTCAATTTTCCATGCCTATGTCTTGTAATTTGATCAACTACTCTGAAAATAACAATATACAGTATATTAACCGTTGTTAATTTTCTGTTATCTTGTGTTGAAATTCAGTATCACTGTCTTTATTGTTTTCTCTTTAAAGTAAAAATAGAAAAAAAAAACCCAAAACTAGAAATTCCATTAAAAAATAATTAAAAAATAATAATATAATAAGAACCTCCTGACCAAAGAGCAAGACCACTGAGATGTCAAGTATGTCCAACAAAAAGGCCAGGAAAGCAAAAGCATAAGCAATGCACGTACACGGAATGTGCTGCTGTGGGATGCGCAGGCTGCCTTAGGTGTGATGCTTGAAAAAAGTTTACTTTTTGTATAGACTACCATTGTATTTTCAATGTAGTTCATATGGGAATTTATTTCTGCTTTTCTTTTTTATTCTAAAGGGAATAAAACAAAACAATAAAATGAAAGAAAACAAAATAAGGAGAACGATATTAGCAAAAAACAAGACAGTAGGAAATCCACAATAGTTACTATATGGCATATTGTTACCCTCTAAATAGATGCTCAAATGACCAGTTTTAGGTCTGCAAAGTCGATCAGACAATACAAGCATTAAGTTTTCTTTACTTCAGTTTCTATCATTGTATTCTTCTGAACCGGTGGTTGCCTACAGGGGCTGGGGAACAATTTTCTCTCCCAGCCCCTCGCCCGCCCACCAGACTCACATAGAGGGCGGTCGGCACTCCCTGGTTCCCTCCTGGCTGGCCTGACCACTGCTGGCACACAGAAGGGAGTTCTGAGGTTCTTTTTTTAGACTTTGTATACCAACAATTGGGGAAAATTTTGATGCTTTTTAAAAATACTCTATAAACATTAAAAACTCAATGTTTTATTTCTGTGATTTTTTTTCTGGTTATGTACTTATTATTTAATATAATAAAACTCATAAAATTATAATTCATCTATAGAAATATTCTAAAAAATAAACATGGGTCTGATGGACTCACATTTGTGTGCCCTGATGACAAAATTAATCTTATTCTCCAAGGATTACCAACTGTTTCTTACTTACTAAGTGCTGCTCAGACTTATGACCAGTCTTTCTCTCGTACAGCTCTGTATATCTTGTTGATAGATGCTAGTGTCTTTTTTGTACCATACACCTTATTTATACAGTCCTGTAACTTTTGATGATTGCACTGTAAGTTACAGTACTGTAGTTTTATTATACATTACAGCACTGCATGCAAGAGTTATGCAAATAATAGCAAAGTCATCAAGTTGGGGTTTCCTTTGATGGTTTCTTTGTTTAAATATTATAATGTACATACTAAATACTCCTCATTTAGGACCAATTCAGTCCAGGGCCTATTTACAGGAACAGAACTGGTGGTCCAAGGAGGAGTGTTTGTAATTATATTCCTGCCTTTGCTAGGAGGCGCAGGGAGAGGGGAGTTGGATACCAGGGAGTGAAGATTCCTTCACAGAAAAGGAAACATTTCCCATTTCGCAAGAGATACATGCTGTTTAACTTACTTTAAATTATGTTAAAAGAGATGGGAAAAGTTTGTTGATTTATTAAAATCTTTGGCATGTTTTTGTTTCTAGGATAAAATTAAATTGATACCTTTGAATCATAACATTCGGCCCCTTTCATGTCTTTCTCACAAGCATGGCATGTCTATTCCATCCCACTAGTCTCAAACCTTAACTTTCCAACACCAACTAGAAAAGTCCAAAATCCAGAGTTTTATCTAAATCAGATATAAGAAATAAATTAATAGAGTTGTGCATGGTGATTCAAGACTGTGGTCTTTGCCCTTGGGAGGCTGATGCAGGAGACTGACTGTGTTTGAGACCAGCCTGTGCCACCTAGTGAATTCTTTTTTTTTTTTTTTGGTACTGGTACTCGAACTCAGAACCTTGCACTGGGCAGGCAAACATAGTGAGTTCAAGGCCAGCCTAAACTACATAGTGAGACCCTGTCTCAAAACCAATAAATCAATAACTCAGATACATATAAAACTCAAAATATAATTCCCAAGGCAAGTTTCTCTCCATCTATGAGCCTATGAAATTAAACTTCCAAGATCCAATAGCAGGACAGGCATAAGATAAGCATTTCCAACTCCAAAAGGAAATTATAATATTTTAACATTTGAAACTGGGATTTCCTAATGTGACACATCACTAAACCCAACTCAGCCCATCAGGCACTGGACCATTGGCTGGTGGCCTGTGCGTGTAAACAGCTAAAAATAGGTTGTGTTTAAGAACTGGGGATATGGCCCAGTGGCACCATGTCTTCCTGGCAAGTGCAAAGTCCTTAAGTGCAATTCCCAGTACAAAAAAAAAAAAAAGAATTGTGCTTTACTCTATGATGCTAATCATGGAAAATTTTATATCTGTGAACTTTACTGTACATTTATTTTATTATTTTTGTATTATTTATTTATTTATTTTTGTCTTTTTGAGACAGGGTTTCACTACACAGTTCATTCTGAACTTGTACTCACCAAGTAGCCCAGGCAGGCCTTGAACTCACAGTGATCCTCCTGCCTCAGCCTCCCAAGTGCTAGGATTCCAGACATGCATTTACTACACATGGCCTTATTTTTAATTTTAAAAAGATCTTAAATACTATGTAGTCATTAGCAGAAAATTTCATAGTACTCTTCCTGCCATATGCAAGAATATGACCTGAAAGGAAATACAGAAACTCTCACACACACCCAAGGGAAGTGGCTTAGCTAAAGAAAGAATCTCCACTGCTTTTCTGTTCACAGTCAGGACTGATTTTTAGATTTTTAGAGTAGGCTTGCCTCTGTGGCTTTCCTGCCAGCCCCTGTGGCATTAGAGATTCTGGTTCAGGTAAAGTCACTCCCATCTCCTACGGTAGACACCTCTCCTGGGTGCTGTTCTGAAACTTTCAAGATTTCTCCCATCTTGTTGTTTTCAATGAAGTATACTGAAGATCAGGCCACTCTTATCTACTCAGCTTCAAGATTTTATGTTTTTTTTAATGCTGTTTTTATACACTGTTGGGGACAACAAATTCACAAAGGCTAATTGTTCATACTTCTCTATGGGATAAATGGTGGTTTGAGATTATCAGTATCAACCTTTCGAGATTTCCCATCAATTCCTTAGGGATGAGCTATCCACTCCCACCAAGACTAAACTAAAACCACTAAGATTAAAAACACTCAGGGCAAGACCCTCCTTAGCGTAAGATCATCCCTGACTTCTTGAGTCACACCAAGATTAACCACTACCCACCGAGTCATGGACCTCTGAGCCTTCCACCAACCTTGAATCCTCCACGCCCTTCCTATCACTGTAAACACCCAACAAATAGTGCCCGGGTTGGAGTGTCTTTACCTTTACCCATCCTGAGGCACTGTTCTCCCAGCCCTCTGTGCATTACTGAACTTGTCTCTATTTCTTATTTTATCCTTTGCACTACACCCCACATGCAAGTAGTTGGGGATCTTGGCCAGGTCTTTGATAATGCACAATTATCTCAGGATATAAATTGGTTTTATTTTCAGGTTCTGTTTAAAGTACTTTTTTTTTTTTTGGTACCAGAAATCAAACTCATGACCCCGCACTTGCCAGGCAGGAACTGTGCCTGTTAAGCTATATTCCCAGCCCCTTAAAATATATTTTAACTTACATATAAACAAATTGTCCAAGTTAAGTTTTTCACAAAATTAAACTTTTCCTAAGGTTGAATTTGTCTCTTGCAATGATGTGATGAGTTGATAAATAATTGAGATTATTTTTAAATGTTTTATTCATTTATTGTTTTATGATTAAAATTTATATTCATTGGGGTTATCAGGAACTTCACCTAGTCCCTAAGGTCCTAAAAAGAGTTACAGCAAAGACTTAAATAAAAGAGACAAGTAATATGTTTTGAGGAAGTCCAGGAAGGTCAAAATTCTCTTGAAGTCATCCAGTATTGGGCTTCAAAACAGGGGAGATGTAGAGAAATATAGGGCATATTTGAGGCAAAAACTCATGAAAATTAGCAGGTCTTGAGAAGTTAAAACAAAGACTTTTCCAAGTAGTAAATTTTGTGAATTAAGAGAACTGTCTTATCTCTGAGGTCGACATTTATTGCCCAGGAATCCTTTGGGTGGGATTCAGTTCTTACAGCTGCAGTATTACCTTGTTTCCAGAGGCCAGGCATCCAGAGAGCACTGTGTGGTCAGCCACTTAACCCTTATATAGCCTGGTCCCCAACAGGAGGGATTTTTGTTTTTGTTGCTGGTGTTGTTGTGTTTCTTTTCTTTTGCTTTCTTTTCTCTTTCTTTCTTTTTTTTCCCCCCTCAATGCAAGATAAATATTTCTGTCATTTTACATGGCTTATTACTGAGATTTTATATATAAATTACTAAATATAATTTATATTTAATACAAAAACAAAAACAAAAAACACCCCTGGAAATAAGAAAAGAATAACAGGTTCAACACAAGCACCAAATTCAACAGGGCAAACAATATAACAGTCTAAGCCTGGAGGACAATTTTTGACTCCCCAGCCCCTACCTAGGCACATAAGAGTAGGGTTTGGATCCCCAAGGCCTTTGCATGGGGTTCAGCCACAGCTCTCACAAGTGAAGTGTCACACAGACAGAGTCTCATCAGTGTTGTGCTCCCAGCCTGGTGCTCCACACTGGTAACTCTATAGTTCTGTGGTAATGGGAGTATCCCCAAGCCATACCTAGCTTTCTTGAGCCTCATCTGTAGAGCTGGTGGAATTCAGGGGGAAAGAATGCAGAAGTTCTGGGTGGCAAGTGTATGGAGAATATCCCATCCTGTTCCCCTAAGCCATTCTGCTTCCATACAGCCCTGGACTTTTGATTGGAGGAGCAGTCACAAAGATCTCATGATCCAGACATGGTAGTACATGCCTGTACTACCAAGTTTTTGAGAGACTGGGGCAGGAGAATCACTTGAGCCAAGGAGTTCAAGGCAAGCCCTGGGCAACATAGTAGGACTACCTCTCTTGGAAAAAGAAAGGTTTTTGAAATATCAGTTATTCTCCCATTGTCTTGACAAGTGGCCGCTGGTTTCCTTCTGGCTATAATGATTTCTTGATCATTTTCTTATCACTTGTACACAGTCTCAGTTTCCTCCCCTAAAAGTGTTTTACTTCTCTACCAGCTGAAAATTGTTGAAAATCCTAAGTTCATATATTATAAACTCTATTTTACACCATTTTCCTCTTGTTTCACTGTATCTGATTAAAAGAATCCATATAGCTCCTTTAATTCTCACTCCCCCATTCCCACTCTAGTTGTGGAACCCTCACTAGTATTGCCCTTAACACAATCTAGAGGTTTTTTAGACTGCTCATCCTAATTCTTTCTACCTCTACTTATTAATTTTTCTATTTAAGAATACTGGGAAAAAATGCCTCCACATTTTTCTGGGCTTATGCTTGTTTTGTTTTAGTAAAACCCCACTCCTGGTACCAATTTCCTATTTTAGTCCATCTTGTGCTGTGATAGCAGAATGCCCCTGACTGGGGAATTTGTAATGAACAGGCCTCCCCAAATCACTGCAAGACCTGTCACAGTGCCTGTCTTGGTTAATTTTCTCTCACTGATGGGACAAAATACCTGACACCCAAAATGAAGCAAGAAAAAGTTCATTTAGTTTACTGTTTGTAGAGGTTTCAGTCCATAATCAGCTGGCTCCAAGGCAGGGTGGCATGGAACCAGGGCAACACTTCAAGGCAACAGCCAGCAAAGCAGTCAGAGCAAAAGGAGGCAAGAGCAAGCCTCATTTCCTCCCTTATATTGTACATAGACCACCTACCCTCCAGGGCAGCTGTAACACTCACAAAATCTCCTTGCCCTCTACAGAAGATGAGGATATTTACAAAGAGCCCTGGCCCCCTGCTGAGTTAAATTTAGTCAAACTTCTAAACTGCTCAAGTTGACACAATGTATCAACCATAACAGCACCATAAAAGTACTTAGGGTTTGGGGATGTGGTTCAGTGATAGTGTGTTTACCTACTATGTATGAAGCCCTGAGTTTGATCTCCAAAACCACAAAAATAACACATTTAATGAATGAATGGTTAAATTGGTTAATTAATTAGGCATGAGTCAACTAAAAAGTCATAAAAAAAGATAATGGTGATACCTAAACCTAAGTATATTCTGGGTAGAGGGAGCAAGAAAATTTAGATTTTTTTTTTTTTTTTTTTTTGGCACCAGGGATCAAACTCATGACCTCACACTTGTCAGGCAGGCGCTTATACCACTGAGCTAAACCCCTGGCCCGAACATATCATTTTTAAACTACCTGATCTTTTATAACTAACAAAGATAGGAATTTTCCATTCTGCCTCTCTATATGCCATATACAAATCCTCACAATCTACATAATGTTGCAGCTCTTCCATTTTATTGCAGAATGATTGTGAATAAGCACAAGGCTTAACATCGTCATTTGATAGACCCACTGTGTGACTATGTCATGTGTCACTTAGCTACACTTCCTTGTCCCAGTCTCTTGGCTCTTGGAAAACTTACCTAGAGGCTGTAGAAATTGGCAGAGGTGAAAGAAAATCCAGAGACAGATATTTTATGTCCAGGAATTTTCAGAAGCTATAAATACATTGTGATTCTTTCTTGCTTCTCTTTGTAATTTAAAAGTTAGAGCTTAAATATTAGAGTTTACTGCACTATAAAAGATGCAGAACACAAACGTGTTTGACTGGAATAGTGTCCTTTGGCATTGATGAGACCACACCTTGGTTGCTAAAGGCTCTGCTGCTGGGAAACTCTGACAACTCCCCATCTCACACTTTAGCTTGCAGCCCTGTCAAGTTAAACGATACTTTACCTTACACCAGATACCTGAATTAAAATGAGTTTCAGTTAACTTTTATGTAGGTCACCAAGGTGCATGAAAAGGAAAATATGTGGATACATGGAAAAAGGAATCATAGCTTTCTATATAAATTCCTATGCGTAATTATCATTCTGAGTGGATGTTTACATTAATACCATGTCTATGTGGATAAAGCTAAGATAAATTATTGTAACATCTTGTTCACCTAATTGATTTTTTTTGAAGTGGAGCTTTAAAGTATCGGTTGGAGGTTTGGGGAATAGCTTAGTAGTACAGCTTGTCTAGCATACTTGAGGCCCTGGATTTGATGCATAGCATCACTGAAAGAGAAAAGAAACAAACAAATCTACTGGCTAATTTGCTAAAGTCATGACTAGATAAATAAACGTGATTGCTTCCTTAAATATTTTTCTTAGGAAAATCTTGGAGTCTAAGTCAAAGTAATGGTAAATATAAAATAGGTCATAGAAAGATTGAAGTGAATGGAAAAAGTTTTCTGGGTGTGCTCTGGGTGTGAAACTGAGGAAACAGCACTGTGACATTACTATTCAGAGTAGATAAGAATTAGTCACAGATAATTAAACTCATAAAGTAGTCTAAATTTTAATCATCCCAGACAGAAATAATTTATTTCCTTTCACCCAAAATGATGATGAAGACTTTCATGTTTGGTCTATCCTTTATTTCAAAGTATTTAATAACTGTAAACAATGTGCCCAAGATAGATAAGAGTTCTATGTCAGAAATGAGTTGAAAGTCCTTTCAAAATATGTTGCCATATGGTCCTGGGAGGGCAGCTCAGTGGTAGAGTATTAGCCTAGCATGCATGAGGCCTGGATTTGATTCCAAACATCTCCATGAAAGGCAGGGGAGTATGTATATTGTGATATGACTAGATAGCAAATGCAACTATTTTATCTGATACATATAGTAGTCTTTTAAAAATTGGAGTACCTAAGGTTTTGAGCCCCCATTTACCAAAAACTAACAACTCCAGTGTCAATAAGATGACAGAATAGCTTTTGTTCTTCAGTTCCTTAAAACAGATAACATACTGACACTGACAGTTTGTTGCTACCAACTCTTCTAGTTATTATCTTATTCAAACAAGAAGTGTATGAAATGAGCCAGGAACAGAACCTAAACAACTCTACAATACTTTAGTTTTAGTGCCCTAAATATAATACTAAACTATATGATTTTTAAAAAAATCAGTCATATTTTACTGTGATTTTTAAGGTATGTATCCTTCACTTGTTTATATTGTTATAAAGCTGCAGCAACAACTTGGTTTGACAAACCTTCACATAAAACATATATTCAGATTATCACAGTGCCTAGGAAGGATTTAGACACTGTCTGAGACTGAGGATGGAGTTCTCTGTGCTAAATAATCAGACTAGGAATAGAACTCGGCAGTAGAGAGCTTGCCTAATGCGCACCATGTTCCAGGCTCTGAGTTTTATCACCAGCACTGCCTGAAAGCAAAGAAACAATAAAACTGCACCAACACTTTGTTGTCTTTAAGCTTCCAATGCTGCTGCTGAGAAAAATGTTTTCTGGTTCTTTTGCCTTTGTGATCTTTTTGCTCTGTCTCTATGGAAGCCTTTACAAATCTTCATCCAAATTGTTCTGAAACTTCACAATAAGTGAAACCTTGGTGTGTATGCTTCTGTTCACAAACACCTTGGTTTGCAAACAAAAGTGTTTGCAAAATTTTGCTGTTTGGGAACTCAGCATGGCTGATGAACACTAACAGGATTGCAGCCAACTTCCCCAGAATCGTGGAAGGAATTAAATTCATGAACTGAGGTGTGACTGTATATGCCCCTAGTGTGAGGGTTTTGGGGGGTTGGGATGGGGAGGGAGTTCTTTCTCATTCTTAGTTGAGTTCTTTCAATCTAGAAATCCTTCTGCCTGAAGGCTGGTTCTGCATGTGTGTTGGCACAAAACTTATAAGCAATGGGATCAGGACAATCTTGAACATGTATTATAGAATGAGCAAATCACCACTGTGCCAAGGGGATTTCAAAATCCCCCTGTGCCAAGGGGATTTCACATTTCAAAATGTGAACTGTGGGTAGTTTTTTCCTTTGAATCACAGGTTTGTTTGTTTGTTTGTTCTGTACTCCTTGGCCCTGTTCCACGTGGCATTTCAGAAGAAGGATAAGGAACAAAGTGTTGCCCTAGCTTCTGTGCTGAGGACCCTGAGGACATGGCAAGGATTTTAGAAAGACAACAGGTCTGGGAAAGTACAGCACCTGAGCCAGCTTGGGGTCCAGGCTACAGGAGAGATCTCATGAGTCGGAATGCCAGTGTGTCCCCCGAAATGTCCATGAAACACCTTCCTGTGCTGTTTCAGAATAAATGTGAATGCACTCTTTAAAAAATCAATCTAAAATCCATGCCTTTCAGTTCTGAATTTATTGTATCTTTTTGATAATTATCTTCTATTTTTTGTAGAACTCATTATTTAGACATAGCGACACTTTTTGACTGACTCATTTTTATATCATTCCTCCACTATTTTCATCTCTGGTTCATCCTACTTTCTCAGAGATTTCTTCAAATTGATCTTTTTTCCTTTTCTCTCACCTTTTTTTTTTTTTTTAAGAACACAGCTCTCTCATCTTTAATTTCCAAACATTTTTTGGATCTGTCCTGTTTTTTTCTTTTTTCCTTATTTACTTTGAGTTATCTCTTTAATGTTGAAAGATTTCTTAAAATAGCTAATACTTCACTATTAGTAGTGTTAGGCTTGAAGCATACAAAACACATGATTTCTGGACTGGTGGTCCTTACCACAGGAAAACCAAGGTGGCCTTTACTTTCTGTCTTTTGTGTGTTCCAAATGCAGGTAGAGGTCTTTCATTTGTGGCTACTCAATTTTTACAGAGTAGCAGCCTGTCAATACTGGGAGATAAGAACCTAATTCAGCTTTATGAAATTAGATATGACTTTGGAGACATGGGCTTTCCCCTAGTAATTTATAAGTTATGTAGTCCAATAAATTTGCTTCTGTATGTTAGACTAAAACCTTATCAGAAATAAGCATAGTAACCAAATGTTTGTACATATTTGTCCTCAGAAGGCATGGACTTTTAAAATTTCAACCTGAAAATTTTTTCAAATACTGACCAGTGGGCCCCCCGTGATAGATTGACAACTGTTGGTCATCTTGTAACTCCCCGATGAACTGAATCAGCAATAGTCCTGGACATAGAAGGGCCATCTGAGGATTATTGCTGACAACATAAACAGAGAACTTCAGAGGGAGAGATGTTGCCGTGGGTTCTCCTGGAGGAGCTTTCATGCTGACTTTCCTGATAAGAACTTGGCTGTTCTCATCATCAGAGGAGCTCAGGACCTTACTGTCCCTGAGAATGGCTGCTATTCTTTTTGGGGGAGCTGTGGTCCTTACTTTGAGTGTCACTTCCTGGCTCCAGTGAAGATCCCTCAGCCTTCTGGCACAGAACCTTCATCCCACTAGCACAGACTGGCTGGTGTCCACCTTTGAGCCATTCCAGGGCAGATGCTTGAAACAGGCTGATATAAGACATTGTTGTGGATTCTAGGCTTCCAGCTGGACTCACGGAGCACACTGCCATGGGATCCAGGCCCTCAGCTAGATTCTTTGCTCTCTAGTATGTGGAAGGATCTCTCACACTCTTCTGTATTTGACTCTTTGAGTGACTATTATAAATAACCCTATAAATTATGGGTCCTGTATTAAATTATTTCCCTTGCAAATCCTGACTACAACAGCCCCCAAAGATTAAAAAGCCACCAAGAAAACTTTGTGTGTAGCAGTGGCATAGGAAGACTACGGAAGAGGTGGGATTTCCAGGTTTCAAGCTATGTTTTAAAAAGACTGACGCTACAGTCAGGAAATAACAATTCTGAGGGTGGGAGATGTAGCTCAGTAGTAGAGCATTTGCTTAGTATGCAGGAAGTCCTGGGTTCAATCTATAACATAACAAAATAATAATAACAATAATTGTTCTTTAAGTTCTATAACTTATAGCACCATCTTCAAACTTAGCACGAGGAACCCTTGCCATTAATCCTGCATGTCCCAAATACACCTCAATTCCACATGTCCTAAATATTGGGTTTTTTTTTCATGGTGCTGGAGGCTGAGGCAAGAGGATCACTGTGAGTTTAAGGCCAGCCTGAGCCACAAAGTGAATTCAAGGCCAGCCTGAACAGCAGAGTGAAACCCTGTCTCAAAAAGACAAAAACAAACAAACAAACAAAACTATTTAATTCATCAGTACTGAGTATTAAACCCCAAGGCCTTGGCACTGAGCCACATCTCCAGATCACCACCACTCGCTTTCAGTAATACCTATTCCCTCATTTATTTATTTATTTAGAGACAGAATCTCACTAAATCACTTAGATGGCCGGGTGTGGTGGCTCTCGCCTGTAATCCCAGCACTCGGGAGGCTGAGGCAGGAGGGTCGTTGCAAGTTCCAGACCAGCCTTAGCTACAAAGTGAGCTCAAGGCCTGCCCAAAAATTTGCAGTCATCCTGCCTTGGCCTCCCAGTGTGCTGGGATTACAGGCCTGCACCCTGCTCAGTGAAATGTTTAAGCAAAAATTAATTGACCAATTTAGTAATAAGTGCAAGGGGTTTTGAGCTTCAAGATAATGCTTAAGAAAAATGATATATTTTATAAAGGACCAATCCAGTTCCAGGCATTATTTAAATTATCCTATATCAAATTACCAAAGCCTTACCTTGCCAAGATTCTTGGCACTTTTATAGTAACTCAAATTACATTGGGAAAAAGCATGATAGTAATTGAAATGTAACTAATTATAAGCAATTATAAGTCAAATTATGCTTATACCACAATTAGTGTTTGAGGTGGTTTAGTAGACAGATTCTTCATTTCAATAAGCAACCATCAAATAAATGAATAGCTTGTAAAGCACAGAAATACTCCTTTTATCTTTATTCCAAGTATAACAACCACTTCCTCTTTTTATGTTAAAATGAGCAACATTTATTATCTTTTGTCCCAATCCCCAGTTTGAGTTGGATGTTTTTAAAAACACAGCAAATGAATTATATGTACCAGCTCACAACGTAGCTTCTTTCAACAGGTTTCATGGAGACATGCTGGGTCCATGTTTTTGAAAGACAAGTACTACCCTGCAGGTTTTATTGACAATGCAGATTCCAACCATGTCTTTTTCAGTGCATTTGTCATGCTAATATTGCCTATTTCACATTAAGGAAAGGTGCTTTTTTGTTTTTCTCCTAAGAACAACCACAGGAAAAGTCATTTTGTCTTGTGATAATGGTCTTTTTTTTTTTATATCGGGTAGTTTTTTTTCTCCAGTATTTCGGAGTAAATCGTAACTTTGTTACCGCAATTTTGCCACCGCAGATTAAACTTTGACTGCAACAGTTTTATACTTTGTTAATTAGTGAAATGTTAGATTGATGATTCTTCAAATCACTACTAATGATAGCTCAGGGATCCGTTTCATTAATTTCCAGGTAAATCCTTCCTAAGAGAGGGGCCGGCATCTGTAGATTTGGAGGGGGTGAGGTGGGAGGAACCCCTTTCAATGAGCTCGTCGGTTTAAAACAATTCATAGGAAATATCAACTAACCTCAGATTACATTATTCACAATTCTAGTTTCCAGACTTAGTTTCCCAGCACAGATTCCCACTCGTTGACCTAATGGAGCGCGGGGTTGCCAGGGCTTTGGGGCGGCTGCTGAGCTCAGCCAATTCCGAGGCTCGGTGAGCCGCATGGTGGGAGGTAGGTAGAGCCGAGCCCTCCCAGGCCCGGCGCCACGTTGCTTTCCCTTTTGAAACAAGGAGTCAACGCTTCTGGCTATTGTGTAAGCGGGTCGAGAAGAGCGTTCGTTGGCGCATCAGATAACGCGTGAGGGGAATTAAAGCGCTGTCTAATGTGACCCCCGGCGGGCAAATGGTGAGCTTTAATGCCGGGCTGCGTCCGCCGCGGGGAAACCCTTCCAGGAGAGGCCAAGTCCCCTCAGCAGGCGCGGAGAGCGGCACAAGGCTCACGGCTGCCTCGCCAACCCGGCACGGCCCACTGCCCGCGCAGAGCCAGCCGCCACCCCTAAGGACGCGCCCCCGTTCTCTCGCCAGTCGTTCTCTGCGGCGCTACACAGCCTCTCCTGACTCCGTTCCCGCTCTCCCCACCCACTCTGATTCAACCATAGGCTCCAGGTCCCCAGCCGGACACCACAGCGCCGTCTCCCGCTCAGGGGACAGAGATAGCTCCACCCGCACCGCAGCGGGTAGTTCCCGGCACTCCCCGTAGGCCCACCGCCAGCCAGTAGCCGCCCGGCGAGGATTGATTGGCAGGGGAATGGCCCTATGAGCCTGGGGGGCGGGAAGACTGTGTCACTTCCTGGCCTTTCGGAAAGACACTGTATATAAGGCCCAGCGCTCACGCAGCTCCCTCGCTTACACAGTATGGCCGGCGACATTAGCTAGCGCTCGCTCTACTCTCTTTAACGGGAAAGCAGCGGACTACAAGAGACTGAACTGTATCTGCCTCTATTTCCAACAGACTCACGTTCAACTTTTGCTCACATAAAAAAGCCGGGAAAATTTTATTAATCCTTTTTTTAAAAAAAGTTAATATAAAATTATAGCAAAAAAAAGGAACCTGAACTTTATAGCAACACAGCTGGAACAATCCGCAGCGGCGGCGGCAGCGGCGGGAGAAGAGATTTAATTTAGTTGATTTTCTGTGGTTGTTGGTTGTTCGCTCGTCTCACGGTGATGGAAGCTGCACATTTTTTCGAAGGGACCGAGAAGCTGCTGGAGGTTTGGTTCTCCCATCAGCAACCCGACGCCAACCAGGGATCTGGGGATCTTCGCAGTATCCCGAGGTGGGTGGGTGCTCGGGGCTCCGGCGGCAGAGCTGGGCCTGAGGGCACTTGACTGGGGCAGCGGCTCAGCCTTCGGAGGTGGGCGGCCGCGGAGGATGCGGCCTTGGGGGAAGCGGCCGTGGCCGCCTGGGCGGGAGACGCGGGCTCCCGCCGCCGTGGCCGGGCGGTTGTGCCCTGGGGGAGGGGAGGCGGCCGGCCGCGTGCTCAGGTAGCGTCCCCGGCGGGCGGCGCCTCCCGACTGGCGGGCCCGGGCCCCGGGTGGGGGCCGCGCGCTTCCCTCCGGCAGGTGTGGCTCGGCGGGCTTAGTCAGGCGCTAATTCGGGCGTGCCCGGGGCGGGAAGGGGGAGCGAGCGTGGTCCTGCGCCCCCAGGAGGGGCTGGCGAGCGGGCTCCCGCCGCCGAGGGGGCGGGCG
This sequence comes from Hydrochoerus hydrochaeris, assembly GCA_004027455.1. Taxonomy (NCBI): domain Eukaryota; kingdom Metazoa; phylum Chordata; class Mammalia; order Rodentia; family Hydrochaeridae; genus Hydrochoerus; species Hydrochoerus hydrochaeris. The sequence goes on from PVLA01004859.1 coordinate 43,539, forward strand.
GGCGGCGCGGGGTGCCGGGCGGCGGAATTGGGCGGGAGCGGCCGTGTGGAGGTGCTGGGCCCCGCGTGCGGGCGGCCGCGCTCAGCCCCGGCGTTTTCGGGGCGGTGGGCGGACCCGCCGAGCTCTGCTCCTGGCTCTTTTGACCTTGGGTTGTGTAACCTGTTACGGAGTCGGAGGATCCGAGGAGGACTCGGCGGCCCGAGAGGTGGGGGGTGCTGGGGCTCTGCCTTGGTTCCCGGCACGGAGGCCCAGGACACGGTAGCCTTAACGCCCCGAGCTGGACCAAAGGCCCGCGGGCCCCTCGTCACCCGCCGGCGGTCACGCGCCCGTGAGCTTCCTGGGTCGCGCCCGAGGAACCCTTTTAGTGGTCTCGCAGTTGGAATCTAAAGGCCTAGGACAGCCCTGGCGATACTGAGGGTGCCTGGGGCCTGTTCCCGGCGGCAGCCCCACCGGTAGCGACCCCCTGCCTGCCTGCCTTGGCCCCTCCGCGGTTCTCCCCCGGCTCCTCCGCGCCCAAGCGCGGCTAGGGTGGCTGAGGGCGCGGCGTGGCCCCGTTCATTGAGAGACAGTGACCAATGAGCTCCCAGGCCCCACCGGGAATCCTGGCCCCGGGGTGTGAGCCAATGGCCGTTTTAGGAATGTTGGCTGTCCCTGCGGCCGACCCTTGACAAAAGCAACTGGAGGAGTGAGAATCCAGGCGGCCACGTGCTGCGCCACTTTAGGCACAGTGGGAAACGCAGTCCTTATTAATTTCTTGAATGCCGGCATTGTAAGGAAAAATCATCGTGGTAGCAAAAATGTAACAGGCCTCATTTTTTGGATTTCTTGCGGCACTTACGATGTTTAACATAGTGCTTATGATGTGCCAGGCTCAATTCTAAGCCTTTTACATACATTTTAGGAAGCTGTTACTTCTTTTATAATCACGGGGAACCTTAATTCTTTTTAACCTTAACCCGCTAGCCTTCTGTTTTTAAGTTGCCAAAATTTTAAAATCAGAAAGTCCTTTTTTTGTCTTTGCTTCACAATCTGCCCTAGTGTCCTTTAAAAAATGAAAAGAGGCTGTTAAAGGTCATGGGTAAAAGATTAACAGGCTGGGTAACAAGTAAATCTCTTTATGAAGCATGTTAATCATAAAGGTAAGAGAAAGAATTAAGACTAAAGACCTCAGTTTACCAAAGAAACGTTACAGATAATGCCAAAGACATAAAACCCAGAAAAAACACCTTTCTAAAACTGAGCAGGAAAAAGTAGAAAGCCTAAGGTAGTCCTATAACAGTTACATAGTCATTAATCTCAAAAACTCCAGGCCCAGATTATTTCACCTGGAATGTGCACGAATTCAAGGAAAAAATCATTAGTATTGCAGTATTTTCTTCTGAGAAATAGAGGGAACATACTTCGCAGGTCTTTTTGTGGTTAGCATAACATCAAAATTTGAGTAGGCAGTTGGTGTGGTACATGCTCTGTAATCCCAGTGCGGAAAGAAGCTGAGGCAGGGGAGGAGCAGCAAGTTGAGGCCAGCCTGAATTCTGCATAGTGAGAACCTAAAAAAAAAATTTGGATGGGACTATCAGACTCTCCTGACAGGATGTTGTAGGATTTAAAAAAGCCATATTAATCCCAGGCCTTGTGCATACATTAACACTACTGAGCTAAAGCCCCAGCCCTGGAAATTTCTGAAAAAGTTAATACATCTGTTGGGATTCAGTCCATTCATTTGTATTTAGCAAAGAAAACAGGAAAAAAATTCACCATACAAAAAATCCCATGTGGATATTTATAGCAACTTTGTAGTTAGCTCCCAACTGGAAACAAATCTCTATTTTCTGGCAGGTGGGTGAAGATTGTTATATATCCACACAGTAGAATACTACCCAGCAATAAAAAGAATCATTGACGTACAAGAATATGAATAATTAAGCGTAATTATACTGGATAAAAGAAGCCAGACAAAAGCACAGGTGTAAGCTTTTGTTGCAGCAAACTCTAGAAAATACAAAGTAATGTGACAGAAACCTTGTTTGCCTGACCGTAGGGTAAAAGGAGAGATGGGTTTACAATGCAGTGTGGAGGATCTTTGGGGGTTCATTTCTGGTGCATGGGATTGAATGCACCCCCCCATATCACTTTTTTGGTGCCAGGAATGGAACTCAGGACCTTGCACTTGCTAGACAGGCGCTGGGCCACTCAGCTATGTCTCAGGCCCTCGAATTACCTTTTTAACCCAGGACCTTAATGCATGCGAGGCAAGCCTTTATCAATTGTCTACCACTTTTAGTTGGTCAGATGTATATCAGAAATACTTCATGCAAGTTCCTTTCTCATTTACGGTATCATGAGAATTTCTAGAAAGTCCAATTTATTTGTTATTTTTCTCTTGATGACTAGTGGCCAGGCGTGATGGGACATGCCTGTAATCCCAGCAGAAGGATCATCAAGAGTTCAAGGCCAACCTGAAGCATGTTGTGAGATCATCTCAAAAAAAAAATACTAGGTGCTTTTCTACCCTATTTACTCACCTGGCAGTCTGGAAAATGCCCCCCGCCCCCCAGGATCTTGCTTATTTAGATCTGCAATCCATCTGTAATTGCTTTTATGTGTGGTAGGAAGGAATAGGAAGCATTTTAAGCAAAATTGGGCCCTTCCAAGATTAATGCTGGTAAAAATGGGAATCTCTTGATTTTTTTTTTTTTTTTTGGTGGGGGGTGGTACCGGGGATTGAACTCATGACCTCGCCCTTGCCAGGCAGGTGCTTATGCCACTGAGCTAAATCCCTGGCCCCGAATCTCTTGAATTTTCAAAAACTATCCTGTAGGGGGCTGTTTAGCTTAATCAAGCCTGGGTGCATTCTGAATTAGGTAATCGTAAGTTTTTGGTTTTTTAACGACTTTCTCAAGTGAGAGATACATTATATAGACATGTTTAGTTCGTTTTGGTACCAGGAATCAAACTCGGGACTTTGCTCTTGCCAGGCAGGAGCTTATGCTGCTGAGCTATATCCCTGACCCTCTGCAGACACTTAGCAAAGGAAAATCTTGGCCAGTATGGTTTGGGTTAAAGAGTTATTTATTTAACATTACACTGGAGAAGAATAGCAATAATGGAAGATCTCCGTGGATTTCTAACAGTCGTTTCACACAGTGTTTTAGGTTGAAATACAGAAGGACAGCACAGCCCATGCACACCTGTACTGCCAGCACGCTGGAGGCTGAGGTGGGAGGGTAGTTTGAGTCTGTATCCAACAGTACCAAACAAGCTTTTATAAAAGTAAGAAGTGGCAGCTTTGAAAAGGAAGTAAACTAGAAAGTAAAATTTGGTGAGAAAAGATAGTTTAATGTGATTTTTTTTTTCAGGGTGTTAAGGTTTTTTCTGCTTTAGAATTCCTAATAGACCTTGCTAGTCTTAGTTCTATGAGATGAATTACTGGAGAAGAGGATAAATGTTTTGGGAATGTTATTTTTATTTTTGAACTTGCATGAACTTAACAAAACTAGAATCTCTACTGCTGAAAGTAACATTTTAGAATTGGTGAAATACTCTGATCCTTCCCTGCTTTACAAGTTTTTACAAGTTGAAAGAATTTTCAATAGAGAATGAGGTAGTTACAAAGATAGTAAGGTGTGACAAGCATTCTGAACTCTTAATTTGACATCATTGCACAATGTCACCGTTTCAGTCATTTATGTGGAAGGAATCATAACACGTTGCCAAAAAACCTTTTAGTGTAAATGCTTTGGCCTGGAAGAGCTTCCTGTTGAAGTGAACTCTTCCTAGTGCTGCTTGCAACAGTTTCTAAGAGGTTTCAGCTCTTCCAAATCACCTGTCCTAGGCACACATTCAAAGTAGTACTTACTGTACTAGTAGTTACTGTACTGTCAAATTGGGGGTGAAAATTGAAACAGACAAACAGTACTGGTTATAATTAGTAGTGTTGTGTTCTGAGTTTTCTTGAATGAAAGAGGGAGTTCTAGTTCTCTGGATATCTGAATTAACTCCTAGAAAGGCATCTTTAAAATGGAACCTAGGCGTTTTGTTTTTAGAGACAAGGTCTTACTATTGCGCAAACTTGGGGCTGGTCTGAGTAGCCCAGGGCAGCCTGGCTGGTAACAGGTGTGCCACACTATGCCTAGCAGTTCTAGGTTTTTTAAAGAAAAATCTCATTTGGGATGTTTTTGACCCAAAAAGTACAACTTGGGGTGAGGGTTAGTGGCATCCTGGGTATTAATGCAGCAACGAGAGTGGCTGACAGGCTTCATTGAGCCGAAATTGGGGTTTCTGTGTGGCTTCAGACAGTACATTGAGCTTCCATGCCAGGCGCTTTTACTTTAAAAAGTAGCATGTAATCCAGTCACCTGGCTTTTGATATACAAATCCCTAGGCAACACTCAAACAGTGCCAGATTCGGCTAATAGGATCCGCCAATCTGTGTTTTACAGACTTTTCAGGTGGTTGAATTTTCTATGCTAGCAGCATTCTGTGCTATTTTTTAAATATGTTTTTGAAAAAAATAACAAGTTTTCACCTTAACTGTTTTAAAGATGTTACAGTTTGGTAGTATTTATATTTATTCGCTGTTGTACAAAAGGTGTCTACAACCATATTTTGTGCTACTGGAACTCTACTCAGTCATCTCTTGGTGCCTGTGGAGAACTGGTTTCAGAACACATCCCTAAACCAAAATCTAGAGTCTTATGGAAGTCCCTGTATAAAATTGTGTAGTAAACTGGGCATGGTGACACAGGTATACCTGTAATCTCAACACTGGAGAATCACCAGGAGTTCAAGGCCAACCTGAACCGCAAAGCAAAATCCTGTCCCAAACAAAATAAAGTGAAATGAAATGAAATGAATTGTTGTAGTATATGTATATAACCTATTCACATCTTCCCAGATGCTTTAAATGATATACTTGTACTCAATATGAAGTAATTACACTAGTCCTTACTGCCGTTGGCAACCACCTTAGTTTATCTCCATGATTTTGACTGCAAAACACTTGATAGGATGGGATCATCTCATAACTGGCTTATATATTATTAGCTCATTCATCCATTTTGTTAGCATGTGACAGGATTTCTTTTTTTTTTTTTTTAAACTGTAGGATCTGTTATACACATAAATGACATTTGGACATTTAAGTGGCTTCCAGCTCTTGGCTGTTGTGACTGTTTCTTTGAACATAGGAATACAGAAAAATTCTGTAAACCTTGATTTCATTAATTTTGGTTATAGACCCAGAAGTGGAATTACTGTATAAAGCAGTAAATTCAATTTTTTGAGGACCCTCTCTCTGTACTGTTTTCCTCTGTACTGTTTTCCATAATGAACTGCACCATTTACATGTCTACCAACAGAGTATACAAGGATTCCTGTTCCTCCACATTCTTATCAACACTTGGTTTTTCTTTTTTGATGGGGTCATTCTAATGATGGGTTTTAGGTGATACTTAATTGTTGATGTGTTTTAAGAGTTAGTGTCCCCCTGTGTTTCCTCAAGCTCCTGGGCTCAAATTTCCCTATCCCCTACCCCCCTACCTCACACTTTTGCATGTGGACCCACTATGCCTGCTTCATTATAGTACGTATGTATGTATGAGTTTTTCTGAGACAGGGTCTTGCTGTGTAGTCAGTGTAGTGCAGGCTGACCTCAGATTCCTAGCAATCTTCCTGCTTCAGCCTCCACACCTTCATTATAGTTTTAATGTACATTTTTGTAGCCAGTGATATTTCATACTGGTTATTGACCGCATTATCTCAAGATTGTCAATTTAAGTTCTTGTTACTGTTTTTTGTCTTTGAGACAGGGTCTCAGTATGCATTCAAGCTGGCATTGGGCTTACTTGGTAGCCCAGGCTGGTCTCTTAACTTGCAACAGTCCTCCTGAGTGCTGGGATTACAGGCATGAGCAACCACATAGGGCTTCAATTTAAGTTCTTTGCTCACTTTTAAATCATTTTGTTGTTGGTTTATTGGTGTTTGTTTTATGCAGATGTTAGCACCTTAATCAGGTATGACTTGCAAATATTTGCTTCCATTCTGTGTATTGGTTTTTTATTTGTTTTGTTTTTTTCCCAGTTTTCTTTGTGAAGTGTTTAAATTTGCAGTCCATTTGTCTTATGCTTTGTTGCCTGCACTTTTGGGGATCATTATCAAGAAATCATTGACAAAGTCAGTTGTGCCGAAACTGCCTGGGGTGGTGGCACATGCATGCAGGATAGCAAGTTTGAGCCTAGTTTGGGCAGTTTAGAAGACCCTATGCAAAGGCCCTGGGTTCAATCCCCTGATTCCCTAAATATTCTATTCCCTAAACATTCTAACATACTATTGGTTGTATAATTGATGTAGAGATGCTTTGAACTGCGAGAAGCCTGTAACCCACAAGGAAATTCCTGGGTGTTCAAGGCTTACTACATAGTGAGACCCTGTTTCAAAGAACAGCAGAAGTACCTTGGAGGCTTTGCCTAGGTTACATACAACTACTGTGCCATTTTATATAATAGACTTGAGCATACTCTTGATTTTAGGATCTGTGGGGGAGGTAGGGTTCTGTAAGTGTCCCCCACAGATACTGAAGGATAATTGTATTAAGCTTTCATCCTTTGTTAGTGTATCAGTACTAAACTGTCTCAGCAGCTCCTGTTTTCCCTCATTTTGTAAAGATCTATTTTATTCTCTGCAGAGAATAACTTGCCAGATTTCCTGCAACCCCCTTGAGTTTGACAGGTTTTTTATTATGTAAAGAGTGGTCAAAAACAAGAACTGAATTATAAAACATACATTGACAGGGCTGGGGTTGTAGTGTGTTGGAGCCCACATTTTTCCATGCACATAGCCTGTTTCCATTCTCTACCCCAGTCACAAGCTGTTCTCTCTTCCTAGAAATAGGGCACGAAGCCAGGCATGGTGGTGCAAACCTGTAATCCTAGCACTTGGGAATCTGAGGCAGGAGAATCACTGCAAGCTCAAGGCCAGCCTGAACTGCATAGTGATACCCTCTCTCAAAAAGAAAAAAAATAAAAGATAGGGTGCTAGTCCTGCACTTTATCTGTCCCACACACACACATTTGAGAATGAATGAGAACTTTGTAAATATGCTGAGATACAGTTAACTGTATCTCACAGATACATGTAACTGTGACGTCTTTTGAGTACTGGAGTGGTGTCATCCTACTGGATAGCCCTAGTCCCCTTTTTAGCTTGGAAACCTTTATAATTGTCCAGACTGCACCTGTTTCAGTACTTGATCTCGCTAGAGTCCTTTCATTCACATAGGAACTGTTTCTACCCCAGTGGACAATAGCCAGCACACTTCTGTCCAGCAGTATTGACTCATTACATTTTATTTACAAAGTGACTAGAAAATAACAAATAGCCTAAATTTTTTAAGCTCTAAAAAGTGCTCTTTGCTTTATAGCTATAGGGACCTGGCCAGCACAGCTGCTAGAGGTCTCCATGGGTGGTGAAAGGGCCGGACAGAATAGAAAAGAGGGACACCCCCCCTGCCCCAACGCTCTTCTGGCCAATGGGGCTCCCTTATTTGCAGACCAGAAATAGTTTATCTTGGAGCTCTTTTTGTTTGCACCTGATAGTATTTCAGGCTTGTAGGCTGTCTGAAACCAGCCCAGCAGTACCTGAAAGAAATGAAGGGAAGATTTTGAAAAAAAACTCACTGCTGCTTCAGTGGCTTTTGTGGTTTGGTTTGGTTTTGTTTGTAGCAGGAATTTTATTCAGTGACATTTTGGTGGGCTTCTCTAATTCACCTAACTCAGCAGTGGCAAACCCGTGACATGTGCCACAGGTGGCTGTTATCATCAAAACTCTGAAGGTTCACCATTGTTGGCCCAATTAGTGTTCCCGTAACTGCACTGTGCATTCTACCCAGTTGTTGTTGTTTAAGACTGGGTCTGCGTGCAGGGCTCAGACTGGCCTCTAATCTTGTGCTTCGGCCCACGCAGTAACCAAAAATTGTAGCCACTACTGCTGCACTTGACTCTGTTTAGGGGTTTTTAGTAGCATGTAGTAAGATACAGTGCTTTCTCCATGTCCACAAAACCAAAATGCTTTTGTATTCATTCATTTGATAAACTGCATCAAAACCTTTCCTCACTCTAATAACTCTGTGAGACAAACAGTAGTCTTTGCAACCAAATGAAGGCATGAAAATGTTAGCCTTAAGGGAAAAAAAAGAAATGAAGAAAAATGAAAGAAAAATTTGGAAATGGGGTGAAAAAACAGCTCTGAAAAGCTGAATTTCAGTGCAGATTACTTTTATCATGCTTCTGTAGGAGACGAGTCTTTTGTAAATTTTTACTGAAATGTGGCCACACCCATAAAATGTCTGGTTATTTTCTCCCTATAGGGGCAGAGCTGGGTAGTTCAAACATAGCCTGTCTGCATTGCAAAATGTAAAATTTACACTCTAGCCTTTTATAGAAAGGTGGCTGGCTTCTATTTTAGAAGAGATGTTTGTCAGGTACCACCACTCCCTACTTTCTGTCCATATACATAAGGGGAAAGATAAAGGTGCTTTATATAGTCGGCAATGGCATTTTTCTGAATTGTCTATGACTAGCATGTCATTCCAGTGTTTGTAATGGTTTTTTTGTATAGGTTTGGTTTTGGTTTTTTGAGACAGGGTCTTGCTAAGCAGTTCAGGCTGTCCAGATTCTCTGTGATCCTCTTGCCTCAGTCTCCCAAGTGCTGGGATTACAGACCTGTGCCCCCACACCCAGCCTCGGTGTCCATGAGATTGGGAGGAATCTCCTGTTGCCAAACATGTTTCACTGAGATGATTACTGGTCAGTATTATGAACTATTTTTACAAAACTGTTCTATTTATCAGTTTTTGCATTATACATTGCAAGCATACAGTGCAAGAAAGCACATAACTAAAAGACCATAAATTTGGAATGTATTCATGATTATAGAATCACACAATACCAGTCCTCCTGCCTTAGCTTCTCCCTAGCTGAGACTAGAGATGTACTCCACCATTCCTGGCTTATGACAGGAAACTGTTTACTCAAGAACACAATTCTTAGCAACTTGTAAAACATAAATAGGTAAAATATTTCCTGGTTTGCTTGGCATGGTGGCACACACCTGTAATCCTAGCACTCAGGAAACTGAGGCAGGAAGATCACTAAGTTCAAGGTCAGCCTGAACTACTTAGTGAGACCCTGTCTCCAAAACGAAAGATCAATTGATCGATTGATCCTGGTTTCAGTTGTTTTCATTTACATTTTCTAAACTATTTACTGAGACTCAGCCTCACTGTGGAGCCTAGGCCAGCCTTGAATTTGTGATGTTCCTCTTTCAGTTTCCAACCTGCAGAACTGGAAGCATGTGCCACCACCCTTAGCTACTTATTCTAAGTGCGGTTTCCTCATTGACCTAACACTTATATAACAGAGCTATTTTTCCTTCTAAACTAGGAGGCTCTGAACCATCAGTGGCCACCTGAAGGGACAGTCATGTATGTACTGCCACTGACCAGGAACATGCCAAGTCAGTGTTTCTCATTTGGGATGATTTTACCACCCAAGAGATAGTTGAAGACTTTTTTGGTTGTCATACCTGGGGTAGGAGTGGTGCTGCTGCTGACATGTCAGTACTGCTACACAACATAACAGGACAGTCACTCTCACAACAAAGAGTTACAATATCTGGACTGAAATGTTGAAGATAGTAAGGTTGAGAGACAATAGTAGCTACTGAAATATTCATGATATGATCAAAGGTCATGATAAATAATTCAAGAACTAGGTGAGTGCCCTTTACAGATAATTGGTGGATGGGGTGCTCTTAGTCACTGGATGAAAAGCAGTGCTTCAGTAGCATTGTCATGTTACAAATCTTTTCTGGCTGGGCACAGTGGTGTGCACTCAGTCTCAGCACTCAGGAGGCTGAGGCTGGTCTAGACCACATGGTCCAGTCGACTGTCTTAACCAGAAAGAGTTTTCTTAGGGCCTGGGAATGCTGCAGTTCCTAGGTTACTCCTGTCTCAGCCCTCAAGGAGCTGGGACATAGGGCCATGGCAACGTGTCCGGTTCCTCCTGCACTTTAAACTGGTTTGGGTGGCTGATCCTACCTGCTACAGTGGAAATGCTATGTAAATAATTGGACTGTACTGTTCAAGTAACAGTGGCAAGAAAAGTACATGCTCATTACAAATGCAGTGGCTTTTTTTCCAAATGTTTTCAATCCCAAAGCTGATTGAATGCTTGCTGGACCCACAGAGGGTTGACCATACTATTTTTTTCCTATACATGCATATCTATGATAAGTTTATTTATAAGCTAATGATAACTAATGATAAAATAGATGAATCATAATGCAAAGGGTCTTTTAACATCTTGAACTGTGCCGCACCCTTTCTTGGGATGGTGTGGCATGCTGCCATGCCTGTGTGCCAAGCTGAAGTGTGGGTGAAGGATGTGGGCAGTCATCATGGGGTACCACTGAGGGGCGTGCTGGCCTGGTCCAAAGATTCCTGTGCCCTGGATCATAGAGCCAGGACACTGAGGAATCTCAGTGAAGCTACTGTTTAGTCAAGAGGGAGTGGCAAGAAAGGATTTGCTAGTATGTGTGGTGAGTAGAAAGAGAATGTGTGTGCAGCAGTGCTAAATTCTAGGTAGCATTAAAGACAGGTCTGAAATGGATAAACTCTAAAGAAAACTCCTCAAGTTTCACTTAATGCTTCTCACACTTAAAATCATAGACCTTCCTGCCTCAGCCTCTTATTTTCGGTGGAGTTTTTTGTTCTTATTCTTTGTTTTGAGTTTTGAGATGAAACCTAAGCCTGCATTTTGCTTGGGCTCAAACTGGATCCTCCTGCCCCAGTCAGCCTCTGTGCCAGGCTCACAAACATGTGCCTCTGTGCCTGGCAGCATTGAGTCCTCACTAGTCAAGTAGGTCATTCTTGCGTACCTTACGCAGTCTGATCCTAGCCGATGAGTATAATAGACCTTCCTCGCTAGGTAAGGTGAGGTCAGGACACCAGGCCAGGAGTAACCCTGTGTGGCTGTAACTGGTCTGGACTGCAGCAACTCTGCCTTGGCATCCTGAGTGCTGTGATTCTAGGCGTATCCCACTGCTCCTGGCTGGAGAAGCTTTTCAAGGGTTTTCACAAAATGGGAAATCTGGTTATCCCTTTTTACTTCAAGTATATTGTTTGTGGAGTTAAAATACTTGAGAGTCTTAAAATACAGCTTTTACTTAGAAATATGAAACTCAAAGGTACTGCTTGACTATCTTCAGAGATTTCCCTTTTAAGTTTGTGTTAACTGGTAAGTGACTCGATTGCAGCTCTTTCCTCACCAAGACAACAAATTACATGTTTTGAATTTTAGAAACTGGGCCTCAGTATGTTACTAGGACTGGTCTGGAACTCCTGGAATCAAGTGAGTGTCCTACCTCATCCTCCTGAGTAGCTGGGATCACATCTGTGGGTGTTTGTGTTTTAAAGGGGTTATAACATTTTATTTGAAAAAGCAAAATACATGGCCCAGTGAAAGTGTGTGTATTTTCTTGTATGAACAAGCGGGTGGCCATGTATTCCCAGCTTCTTACTGGTGTGCTGACAGCTTTTTTGTGAGTGCTCAGGATTTGGTGAGTAGCTGCAATTTGATAGCTCATTTGTTTTTATTTTTGTTTTAATGCTTTGGAGACAGGGTTTCACCACCTAGTTCATGTTGACCTTGAACTCACTTTGTAACTCAGGCCAGCTCACAGTGATCCTCCTGCCTCAGCCTCCTAAGTGTTGAGATTATAGGTGTGGGCCACCACGCCCAGTTGAATTTACTGTCAAAACAGGTTTTTAAATCTTTATACCAATCTTATGGGTGAAATAATGCCTTTTAAAAAAGCGTTCAATTGGAAAATTCTGAAGTGCTAGAGCTTTGATTTTTTTTTTACGAGAATAAATAACTATTATTATGTTTTTGTTAAATAATAGATCTGAGTGGGATGTACTTTTGAAGGATGTGCAATGTTCAATCATAAGTGTGACAAAAACTGACAAGCAGGAAGCTTATGTACTCAGGTAAGTCATCTAAAACAAATGTTGGGCAGCTGATTTCAGTCCTAATCATAAACTATATGAATATCACATTGTTCCTTTCAGTCTTAAAAGTTGTTTTGTTGGTACACAAAGGGCATTCAGCCTTTTTATAGGTGCAATTAAATTATTTAATACTTTAAATGCTTAATTTATATTGTGCTTGGCCTTGCATTAACATGCATAAGCTCTCTAAAAGTTTGCATTTGGCATAAACAAATGTTTATCAAAAATGCTTAACATTTGCTGTGCCCTTGGAATGACAGTGGTGAGAAAAACAAGCGCGTTCCTCAGCTTATTTCTGTCTAGCGCAAGAAATGAAGGAGTGGTTCTGGAGATAGCAGGCAAGAGGAGTGGGTGGTGGGGTGAGGTGATACAAAGCGTGTATTAAGCAGATAATGTTAGACATATACCAGGAACACTTCATTAGATTCTTGTACTCAGGCAGCCACCTGGAGGTTTTTATGTCCAAGTATATGAGGGTATATCCTATCCCCAAAAAAGATACAGATCTGGTCATTCTTGGATACCAGTGTCTAGGATACTGGTAAATGCAGGACTAAAGAAGTTCTATGTAGTAAGATAACTTAATGCTTTACATCCACCTAATTCTCTGGAATTTTACATTGGTTTTTGAATGGTAAAGGAAAAGAATACTATATTGATTACATCCTTAGCATAGTAACATTTAAAACTAGTAGCTAAAAATTAACAAGTTAATTGTATCCTCGGTACAGATGTAATAATCTTAAAACTTTTCACTTGCAGTGAGAGTAGCATGTTTGTCTCCAAGAGACGTTTCATTTTGAAGACATGTGGTACCACCCTCTTACTGAAAGCACTGGTTCCCCTGTTGAAGCTTGCTAGGGATTACAGTGGGTTTGACTCGATTCAAGTAAGTAATCAGAGGTGTTACTTAACCCTTACTTGGGGGATATAAATATTATGATGCTATCCTGTGATGTGCCTAGTAAATAAATGTGTATGACTCATGACCTCACTTACAATACATGAGAATATGTGACAAAACGATCTCTTTGACAAGCTAAAGAGAACCACAATAATTAGCTTTTGGCCAAGAACCACAGAAAATATGGAGGAAACAGTAAGTTAGGATGAAATTTAAATGGGAAAAGAGGAAGAAGACACTTCTGTCATAGTTCTTGATGATTAATGTACATAAAGAGAAATGACGGAGCATGTAGCTCAATGGTAGAGCACTTTGGATTCTGGACGCCCTGAGTTTAATCCCTAGTGTCACCCCATCCTCTAAAAGAATGATTTCACTACTAACATTACCCAGTCTTTATAATGAAGAGTTATTTAAGGGCCAGTCACTATTAAGTTAAATTCTGTTTGCAAGACTACAGAATTTCTAGTTAGGGTACAATTTTCTGATAAGCAGTTATTTCTTTTACCTTTGTTTCTTTAAAAGTTTTTATTTTGAGACAGTCTCATTAGGCTGGCCTGGAACTCACAGAGCAGTCCAGGTTGGCCTCAAACTCACGGGTGATCTTTCTGCCTCAGCCTCCTAAGTGCTCGGATTATAGGCATATGCCACCATGCCTGGCTGTTTATTTTTTGAGACAGGGTCTCACTAAATTGCCCAGGCTGGGTTCAGTCTTTCAATCTTTTTCAGCCTCCCAGAGTGCTGGATTACAGGTGTGTGTTCTCTAATCTTTTAAAGCAATCTGCTGAGCCTTCCTGGCCCTCTTTCTTTTCTTCTAACCTCTGGTTGTTGGAATTTAATATTTTACCTCATAAGGTTCTCATTAGGAACCAGGGTTTTTGTTTTGTTTTCTCCTAGTGCTAGAAATTGAAACCCAGAGCCTTGCTCTTGCTAGGCAAGTGTTCTACTACAGAGCCAATAGAGTTATTGTTGTTACTTGTTGATCCCTGTAAAGAATCTAGAACAATCTGCTTAAATTGGGTCACTAGCTCTTAAAATTAGATAAACAAGTTTTCTGCAAAATCTTTGCTTACCTATTAAAAAGCTAAGGTTAGAAACCAAACCACTGCTGTAAAAGAAATGAACTTTGTCTCTGTGGTTGTTATGGCCTATTATCAGTAGATTGGGCATTTATTTCCTGTCCTAGAATTTTAGGTAATATTGTAAGTGAATTAATATTACACTTTTTTTTCTTTCAATTCTGGTCTTTTATTTTTGAGACAGGATACAATTATATATGCTAGTATCACTCAGGTAGTTGATTTATGTGATTATGAAGTGGAAAATATTTCTAGACTTTTGATAGAAAGTGGATAATAAATTTAGAAAACATTCTTAAGTTATCCCATATGTCTTTTTGTTTTAAAGAGCTTCTTTTATTCTCGTAAGAATTTCATGAAGCCGTCTCACCAAGGGTACCCACACCGGAATTTCCAGGAAGAAATAGAGTTTCTTAATGCAATTTTCCCAAGTAAGTCTACACAGAATGTAAATATACTTTGTTTTCAGAGTGAGAGGATGTAATACCACCTTTCAGAGATTTTGTTTATGTAAGTTATATATTACTTAGGTGTGTACATAATGAGAGTGTTTCATGTGTGTGTGAATGTCACACTATACATTTATTTTTCAATACTTGTAACTTACCTGGATGTTTTGTCAGTGTAATACAGTGATCATTAATGTGTGAATAGATAGCTTCTTACCGGCTTTGTTGTGTTTGCGATTTTAGACAGTAATCATGCATCTCAGTCACTGCTGTTAGGGACAGCATAGGAAATCTGTGGAAGCCGAGCACCGTGCTGTGTGCCTGTCTACTCAGTAGACTGAGATGGGATCACTTGAGCCCACAATGAAAGTTGGGAATTGAATACCTGCACCTGGCTTCTTATCGAAATATAGCACAGGGACAGTTCATCTTTATCTTGCCAGTATCTCTAACTTGTTACTGACTTGGTGGTTCTCACCATGCAGATCAAAATAACCCGTGACAATAAGAGTAAAATCCCTTACAGAATTATGCCTGTGGCTTTAAAGAAAAATCTGCATTGCCCCCTAGGAACGTCCTACATTTAATACAAAACTGCTAGGCTGTGTCAAAGTAAAGTGGTGGGTGTTTAGTGCTAACAGCTTTTAAGTGTTACAGCTGTGGTGTGTGAGTCCTTGAAAAAATGAGTGAGAAACAAAATATAAAATGACTTGTAGTTGGGCATGGTGACCCACACCTCCAGCCCCTGGGAGGCTAAGACAGGAGGACTGCTCAGAGCTCTTGGCCAGCCTGGGCTATGAAGGTGAGGCCTTGTCTCAAAAACAATTACAAGTACTTGTTTTTTACATTTCTCTTTTCTCTCAACAGATGGAGCAGCATATTGTATGGGACGTATGAATTCTGACTGTTGGTATGTTCATAATTTTGTGGATTTTTTATTGTGCATAAAAGATTCATTTTAGACTTGGGTTGTCATTTTTACAAATTATTTTTTTGCTTACATGTAGGTACTTGTATACTTTGGATTTCCCAGAGAGTCGAGTAATCAGCCAGCCAGATCAGACCCTGGAAATTCTGATGAGTGAGCTTGACCCAGGAGTTATGGACCAGTTCTACATGAAAGATGGTGTTACTGCAAAGGATGTCACTCGTGTAAGTGGTTTCATTAAAGAATTAGGGCTACTAGGTCCCTTCTGTGTCATTGCTATGTTTTTTTTTAATTTCATTCTCTATTTTCTAGATTTATTTCATTCTTTTCTTTCTGTAGGAGAGTGGAATTCGTGACCTGATACCAGGTTCTGTCATTGATGCCACACTGTTCAATCCTTGTGGGTATTCAATGAATGGAATGAAATCGGATGTAAGTAGTTACGTCTTGCTTTGGTACTTATGTTAATATTTAAATATGCCTTTTCCATTACTAACCCAAAGCTGTTTTTCTAAGGGAACTTATTGGACTATTCACATCACTCCAGAACCAGAGTTTTCTTATGTTAGCTTTGAAACAAACTTAAGTCAGACCTCCTATGATGACCTGATCAGGAAAGTTGTGGAAGTCTTCAAGCCAGGAAAATTTGTGACCACCTTGTTTGTCAATCAGGTAATGTGATATACTAGCAACAATGAAGTCTAAAGAGAAATGCAAGTAGGCCTGTCACAAAATATTTTTATAATGGCACACATACCTTGTCACTTAGATATGTAGAGGTAGATGGGGAACCCTTCTATGTTAGGATCTTGCTAAGCTAGCCTTAAACTTGTGATCTTCCTGACTCAGCCTCCCAAGTAGCTAGGATTATAGGTGTGTGCTACCAAATGCAGTTGCTGCTTGTTTTAGATTTAGTCCATTTGATACCCAATCCTGTTATTTTCCTGCTGATATGCTAATGTGGGGACCATAAGCCCCACAGCACCGAACCCATTAAAAGGAGTCTAAATAATTAAAATACCTCAGTTTTATTAAGATTGAAGGCTATTGCATAACTATTTTGTGTAAAAAATACTTCGTGGATTGGAGCACTAATGGTTATTTTAATTTTTCTCCTAGAGTTCTAAATGTCGCACAGTGCTTTCTTCACCCCAGAAGATTGAAGGTTTTAAACGTCTTGATTGCCAGAGTGCTATGTTCAATGATTACAATTTTGTGTTTACCAGTTTTGCTAAGAAGCAGCAACAACAGCAGAGTTGATTAAGAAAAATGAAGAAAAAACGCAAAAAGAGAACACACATAGAAGGTGGTGGCCGCTTTCTAGACATTGATACCAGGGGCCTTGCTTTCCATAGCCGCCACCGTGTAGTTGCAGAAAGCTCTAGATGTAATGATAGTGTAATCATTTTGAAGTGTATGCATTATTATATCAAGGAGTTAGATATCTTGCATGAATGCTCTCTTCTGTGTTTAGGTATTCTATGCCACTCTTGCTGTGAAATTGAAGTGCATGTAGAAAAAAACTTTTACTATATGAAACTTTACAACACTTGTGACAATAATTCAATTTGGTTTATGCACAGTGTAATATTTCTGCAGGTGTCGTCCAAAATTCCCCACAGACAAGGCTTTCGTCCTCATTAGGTGTCGGCCTCAGCCCTACTACCTGGGACTGTTCTATAAAATTGCTGCCGGAATTTTACATCCAGTTACCTCCACTTTCTAGAACATATTCTCTACTAATAATATTGAAACCAGTTTCTATTTTACAAAAATGTTTTTGCAACAGCAATTAAAGTTTTTCTTCCATGCGTCAAGTCCTAAGAAAATGATTCCAGTTACT
The DNA here is from genome assembly GCA_004027455.1 of Hydrochoerus hydrochaeris. Taxonomy (NCBI): domain Eukaryota; kingdom Metazoa; phylum Chordata; class Mammalia; order Rodentia; family Hydrochaeridae; genus Hydrochoerus; species Hydrochoerus hydrochaeris. The sequence continues at coordinate 60,809 of PVLA01004859.1, forward strand.
CATTTTGTGTATTACTGTTTTAATAATCGTTCCTGCATTTGTAGTCCTTGATTTCTTCCCTCACTGTGGTGTCTTTCCCCTGCCTCCGTACCCCCAAATAAAAGCAATACAGTGTTGCGCTGTGGGTTTATATATTAATTTTACACCCCACATGGGGATGCAGCGGGTGGGGTGATGTTCCCTGGGTTTAATTTTTTTTTTTAAGAGGAGAATTTGGCCTCCTTTTGAACTCTTAAAGATGAGGGAGAAAATTGAATGTCTCCCCCCAAAAAAACATTGCCACTGTTAATTAGCAAGCAGGGAAGAGGCCAGATCCATAGAGTTGTTGATTGAGATTGCGGTGAACTGGCTGAACTGTGGAAACCATGTACTGTTCTGTGCTTTTCAGCCTATGAAATTAAATTCTCATGGAGTACTATCCCCTTGCTTTTCTTTACTTGCTAAGTAGTGGTATAAATGGATCTTTGTCACCAAGCAAATAAGCAGGCAGATTTAGCGGTGAAGATTGTCCTTGGTGTTAAGTCCAGCCAGGCTGGAGCATTCTCTCTTACTGCAGCAGCCATTGCCACTAACCTTACTACATAGCACAGTGTAAACCTGGGCTCACAACAGAATTTTGGTGATTTCTCCATTTGTGACAAAACTATGGTTTTGTGATATATGTCTGTTCTGACTTAACCTTTTATTGTCCATTCTCCCTTCACCGTGGCCAAATGCGTGACTGTCCAGGTTATTCAGATTGAACTGTGCCGCAGAATGGATGGATTTAAAAAAAAAAAATTAAAATTCCCAAAATACCCAGTGAGGAGTGACTAGAAATGGGAGCTTTCAAGGGTTGGTGTCTTTCAGCTATATTTGCAAATACTGTAATTTAAGCAGCTGAGAGGATAGCAGAGTTGGCTAAAATTTGTACTTTTTCTCAATATTTTCTTGATAATTTCTGGATTGATGCAGTGGTGTTTTTTGTTCCTTCCGTATTTACAAATGAAACACTTTTTTTTAGTGTTTCTAAACATAAAATCTACTTGGTTTGAAATCAAGTGGTTGGAACACTTTCACTTTAATTTTAGCACTGTTGTTTCATTAAAGTTTTTAGTCAACTTGATCAGTTTGGTTCTATAATGAGCACAGCACCTAATGTTTTGACTTACTCTGTTGTAAGGACCAATGCTCAAGGTCAATTTTGTTCTTGAACAGTTTCCCAGTAGCTTTGATGAAATTAGTTGGCTTGAGGTGTGATTTTTTTTTTCCTCCAAAATACTTAAGGATTCTAAATGTTAAGCTTGCACAAAGTTGTGTGAAACAGCCTAGAAAAATGAAAGCTGTAGATTAAATAGTAATCTATCTTAGTATGGCAGAGGAGGGAAAATTTTGGTGCCATAATTTCTCTTCATTGGTGTTGGGTTAAATCACCTGAAATGTATTTCTGTACCACACTTCAAGCTTCAATAAAAGTTTGCTTAATTTCTAGTGACATTCAGAAAGTTTCTATTGAACCCTTTTATGTCTACTTAACCAGATTTTATAGAGAAGTCAAAAGTTTGAGTGTGGACGATCTAGGCTTTATCAATGAGCTCTTTAGACATGGAGTGGGAAATTTCATATACGCTAAAACAATTTTTTTTTGGTCTTTTTGAGACAGGGCCTCACTTTGCAACTTAGGCTTGGCCTCCTGCCTCAGCATCCTGAGTGCTGTGATTACAGGCGTGAGCCACTATGCCTGGCTTAAACTAGAACATTTATAAACTTGGTCGTATTGCCATGCCAGGTACACGCCATGTTTGGGGAGAGGATTTTGTGGTATTGAAGATTGAGCCCAGGGCCTTGTGCATACTAGAAAAGGCCCCTGGTTGAAATCTTCAATTGGAAGAAACCTTTTAAGAGGCCATGTTTGGAGACCGGATAACCCCAGCACCCTGAGAAGCTGGGCCAGAGGGCTCTAAATCCGAACCCAGCCTGGGTGACGTGGCTATCGGATAACCCAAGCCCTCCTCTCCCGATCCTTCCCAAAGCCCTATCTTTTGTAGCATGTCTGGTTCTGGTGGCTTCAGCTCACCTTTAGCTTTTCGGCTTCTTCTGTTTTTTGAGGCAGGGTCTTGCTATGTTCAAGCTGACTTTACTTACACTCACAGTGATCCTCCTACCTCAGTGCCTGCCCCCCTTAGAACCATGAGTCCCATGCCTAGATACCTTTGGCTTTTTTTTTTTGTGACAAGGTTTCACAATACAGTTCAGCCTGGCCTTGAACTCACTTTGTAGCCCAGGCTGGTCTTGAACTTGCAGCAATCCTCCTGCCTCAGCCTCCAAAGTGCTGGGATTACAGGCCTGTGCTATCATACCTAGCCACTTTTAGCATTTAAAGGGCAATATTGAGAACTCCAAAGCCTGCAAAATAAGTAAGTGCAACCCACCCAATTCTCATGCAGATTTACAGGTTTGATGCTGGTGGCCTGGTAATCCCTAGGGAGAATACCCTAATGATGTGTTCATAACATGAACTCAAGATGTGCATATATAAGAATTACAGGGACTGGGAATTTAGCTCCGTGGCTTAGGTGGCTGCCTGACAAGTGCAAGGACATGAATTTGATCCCCAGTATCAGAAGAAAAAATAGTTGCATGTAGGGAGGCAGGGAAAAAATAGGATGCTACTTAACAGGTCATTGAAGTCTGCAGTTGTCTGACTGAGTACAAGAATGTTAGAAATACTGATAAGAGTATGAATTACTAGTCATGATGCTAAGAATACAAAAACCATCTGCCCATTGGAGCCTGGGCTCATGAAGGAAATGACAAATGTGGGGTGAGAAGCTTGCATTGTGAGGGTATTTTGAGCCAGATCTGTTACTTACAGAGGGGGGAGGGGTGACACAGCTGGTGTAGTACAGGAAGTGGGAGCCAATGTGGGCTGAGATAGAAGTGAAAGATTAGATAAGCTATTCCAAGAGCTTTCCCAGGACTAGGGTATCTAATCTCCCAGTGGATGCTGGTAGCTAACTGCGGATCGCCTTCCTAGAAGTGATCAGCAAAATATTTCTGTAATAAAACTATAGGCATTTTTTAAGCACAGTAGATAAAATTCTGTTCATAGAGTTTTTTTTAGGGTTAGTATGAAGTAACGACAAAAATGAGGTTATAGAGATAGCAGTTTTACTAAAGAGTTTACCGATTTTGTCCACTGACATCCCAGGAAAGGGAGAAGGGCTGGCTGGGATAGAAGAGAAATTTGCTTTTATAACAGGTTTAAAGGACTGTGGTACAAACCTATGATCTCAGTTGGGACAGGCAGAAAACTGAAAGGTCCAGGAGGAAATTAAATTTGCACACTCTTTGAGACAGGGTTTTGCTACACAGTTCATACTGGCCCCAAACTCACGACAGTCCTCTTGCCTCAGCCTCTTGAGTGCTGGGATTGTGTGCCACCACACCTGGCTGTATATTAAATTTAAAAGAAACATTAAAGTCTTAAAAAAATTCCTTAAAGGATTGGCTAAATAATACAGGTTAAAATATGTAAGAACTGTCAAGACAATAAGTTTATATATGATGTTAAGTGGGAAAGCAAGTGCCCAAATGTGTGGAATAGTAGATATGAGAGTTTCAGAGGTGTCTGTGATGGAATTCTGGCTGTGCTTTTGTTTTTATGCTTATTTCTGTAGCATGAACTATTTGAGTAGTAAATAAAAAATAATAAAAAATTCCTGACCGGAGATAAAGTTCAATGATGGAATGTTTGCCTAACATGCCCAAGGCCCTGGGCTTGATCCCCAGCACCACAAATTTAAAGTGCATTTAATATTTCTAACAGCAAACATGATAGCTTAGGCTAAATGAACATTTATTAGCATACAGAAGAACCAGCCATCTGTCTCTTTATAGTGAAGTATTGAATATCTCAGTCATTTTGTAGATAGGGCTATAAAAATGCAAAAGCAATCTAAAGAACACAGCACACGAAGAGGTCAGTTGGTGTTTTTTGAGGTAAGTAGCCCAGGCTGGCCTGGCATCACCGTTCTGAGTCCTGGGGTTACAAGTGTTTGCCACTATACTCAGCCTCTCAGCTGCATCCCAGCGCTGAGGAGGTAGCTCAGAGAAAGAAAAGAGTGCTTATCATATATGAGGCCCCAACTTTTGATTTCCAGCAACAAAAACATTCTCAAAATCCCAACAGAAACAAGGACCAGGTATGGTGGCACAAGCCAGTATTTCCAGCAGGCGGGGTGGGGGTGGAGGCAGGGTGCAGAAGCAGAGGAATAACAAATTTGAACCCAATCCAGGGCAAGTTAGCTGGTGACTCCCGGTTTCAAAAAATAAAGGCTGCAAAGCTGCAAATAGGGTTCAATCGACCCATAAGTAGGTAAAGGGTGAGTGGGTGGGTGTAGCACCTTGGAAAGGGCCTAGGTTCCATCCCCAGTTGGGTTGATGGCCAGGTAGACAAGAATACCTGTCGGACTAACAGTTATACCAGATATCACACTCTAATGCAAACCATTGGCATGGTGGTTGCACATCCGTGATCTCAGCAACTCTCAAGGCTGTGGTGGGCTCTTTTTGCAAGTTCAAGAAAACCCTGGACTATATAGGAAGATACTTCAATGGGGCCAAGGGCTGCAAGGCAAATGGCTCAGTGCACCCTGTGTTCAATCAATGCCTGGTAAACCACTCCCCCTGCCTTAAAGGTTTTCTAAGAACCAACCAGGCAAGATGGTGCACAGCTGTGACCCAGCACTCTACAGAGCTGAGGCAGAAAGATCACAAATTCAAAGCTGCCTGGGCAACTTAGCAAGACCCTGTCTAAAAAACACTTTTAAGTGGGTTGGGGATGTAACAGCGCGAAGGCCTTGGGTTCCATCTCCCAGTTACCAAAAAGAATGAAAAACATTCTCATAAAAAATTTAGACATGAAGTGTTTATAGCGGTTTATTTGTAATATTTAAAATCTTGGAAAATCCCCCAATTTCCATCCATTGGTAAAGGGATAGGTTGTGGTATATTCCTACCCTGAAATACTAGGCAACAAAAAATAGACTAAGGGGGGCTGGAGGTGTAGCTCACTGGCAGATTGCTTTTCTTAGTAAGAGGCCATAGGTTGATCCACAGATCAAAAAGAAAAAAAAAAGTTTAAAATGGAGATTGTGATGCCGGGCATGATGGCACGTGCCTGTCATCCCAGCACTCAGGAGACAGAAGGCAGGAGGATTCCCGAGAGTTTGAGGCCAGCCTGGGCTTGACAGTGAGTTCAAACCCACCATGGACTACACAGCAAGACCCTGTCTCAAAAAACTAACTAAATAAAACAGTGGAGAGTGGGGTAAGGTTGTAAGAAAGAAACATGAGATCCTCAAAGCGCTAAAACCACATACTTTATCTTGAAGGCAGTGGGTACTTGAACTGATAAATCTACTGTAAACGTGCACTGATTAAAAACAGTTTAAGATGCATAGACTTATGTCACTGTCATTATCCAGATTGTGGTACTGTATTATAGTTTTGCAAGATGTCACCATTTGGGAAACTGGGCAAATGGTATAGGAGAGCTGTTATTTCTTAAAACTATGTGTAAACCTCTAATCTCAGTAAGGCTTTTTTTTTTGGTACCAGGGATCAAACTCACGACCTTGCACTTGCAAGGTAGGTGCTTATGCCGCTGAGCTAAATCCCCAGCCCTTCAGTAAGGCTTTTAATCAGAAGTGGAAATTGGCATATATGGCATAAGCAGAGTACAAACCATCTGAATCATTTCTGTAAAATTCTAGAAAAAGCAAACTAGTCTATAGTGATGGCACAGAAGCACCATTGCTGTGGAGGGGTCAGGAGGGGTTAGAAAAGGGAAGAGGCACTGTTTCAGAGTGATGGATGCTTTGTGACCCTGACTGTATTCACACACCAAAATTTATCAAATGTCCACCTTTTCATAATGTGTGATACACTGTACAAAAACACTGGGAAGCTGTTTTTGAAATCCTCAAAGTTAAAATGTTTTCAGCAAGAGAAAGATTAGTACTGGTAGCATTGGACAACTGAAGGCAGATGTCTTGTGCTCTGGGTGAATAATTAGGGGATGACAATGTACAATGTATGTACCATTGTTCCCCCTGATTGATGTACTTTAAAATTTTGTTGCAGTTTTTTTTTCTTTCTTTTTATCTGTGAATAAAATCTGTTTGAAAAAAAATGTCTTCAGCGACAGAACTAAATTTTCTGGTTAAATTGACAGTCCTCGTTCTTTGAGAGAACAATAGGTCTCACCCTCCATATTGCATTTGGCACTGATGGATCAGTTTAAGTTTCCAAAACAGTGCACGCTGTCGTTGAGGGCTTGGTTAGTTCCCCAAAAAAGCGCAAACCCTGCAGCCCCTGGGCGGAGACAGGCACCACCTGAACCTGTTTGTCCCACTCAGTGTCCATTGTATGGAATTGCTTGGAAATCTTATCTAGATAATTCCTATAGCTGAGGGTCCCCCCCCACCATGCAAAAACCAAAATATTTCAGGTCCTTTTTTACCGAACACTGAACTTTTTATTGGGGTCCCGCCACTGTGCGCATGCGCACTCAGACAACTTTTTCTTTGTTAATTTTTTTAAAAAGTTACAATTTAGGGAAAGCACAGAAGTATATAGACCATTAAAAACCTGAGAAATTGTCTTCCATAAAACCTATTCATGGGGCTGGGGATTTAGCTCAGTGGCATAAGCGCCTGCCTGGCAAACGTGAGGTCGTGAGTTCGATCCCAGGTACCGCAAACAATCAAACCCACAAACAAAAAACCTATTCATTCCTAGGTTTCTGCTTAGTCTTTTTAAAACGCAACCTTTTCATTAAGTAATACTTGCACATTGTGTATTTAAAACTTGAGTGCATAAAAGTGCAAAGGATATACAGTGAAAAGTCAATTTCTTTCTCTCTTTCTTGTCTTTTGAGATAGGGTCTATTCTGTGTAGTTCAGGCTGACCTTGAGCTCACTTTGTAGCCCTGGTTGGTCTCATCTGGTCTTAGTCTACCTGGTACTGGGATTTCAGGTGTGCAGCACCACGCCCTGCTGAAAAATCACTCTTAACTGCTGCTCCCCACCTACTAAATTCCCTTCCACAAATGTGTCTAGTTTTGTCAGTTTCCTAAGAGTTTAAAAGTCATATTTATATTTGTATTTATAAGCAAATCGTGTGTCTTACTAGGCAACAGTCTTATTATCTCAGTTAAAATATATAATTTAACCAACACGTTCCTATCAAAATTTAATAGGTTTTACCTTTTACCTGTGTCCCTGAGTACATCTGGTTCTTCCCCTAAACAACCTGTTTCCAGTTCGCTGTGTTTTCTTCTAGATGCAGAACCTGTATACATAGCTTGTTTTCTACTGACACAGCCTTGTTTCAAAGTGCCGAGAATTTATACAACTCACAATTGGTGGATAATTGTTTTTATTTTTTAATTTTTCTGGTACTGGGCATTGAACCCAGGTCCTTTACGCTGAGTTACAAACCCAGCCCTTTCTCTTTTTCATTAATTTTGTTTTGTTTTGGTTGAGGCAGGTTCTCACTATGTAGTTCAGGCTGACTTGAACTCACTAGGTAGCCCAGGCTGGCCTTGAACTTGTGATCCTCCTGCCTCAGCTTCTGGAACGCTGGCATTATATGTGTGTGCCACCATACCTGGATTCCAGCCCTGTTGATTTTGGTTTTGGGGTTTTTGTTTGTTTGTTTATTGGTTGTTTGGTGGGTGGGTGTCTTGTTTTGTTTTGTTGAGACAGGGTCTTGCTATGTGCTTTTTATTTTGAGATACAGACTTGCTAAATTGCCAGTCTAGGCTTGAACTTTCGATCCTCTGGTCTCAGCCTCCTAGAACGCTGGGATGGAAGATATGTACTGCATATGTGGCTTGGTTCACCATTTTTTAACATAGCACCTAACACAGTTCCTGGCACACAGTAGGTGTCCAATAAATATTTTTGGAATGAAGTAATTTTTGTTTTTTTGAGAGGAGTTCTCACTATGTAGTTCAGGCTGCTCTTGAACACACTATGTAGCCCAGTCTGGCCTTGAACTCACAGCAATCCTCCTGCCTCAGCCTCCCCACTGCTGGGATTACAGGCATAGGCCAACACACTCCAGCAAGAGGGAAGTGATATAAATGCATCATCCTAATCTCCTTTATTTCCATTTGCAATGGGTAGATTTTCCCACGGGGACTTTCTGCAGCTTCATCCCCTCCCTGTGTTTCCTGGCTGCAGTGTAAGCTCAGAGTCTGATCACCCTAACCCTCGGACTGCCGCCCCTCCTAATGAATCTCTTACATCCTGTGCAGGTGATGGCTCTGTGAGAAAAGCTTGTCTCAGGGTAGTTAGGAAAACCAGGTTTACAGTCAGTCGAATGCCCACATTAGCCTTCCAGTTCTGCTATTTAGAAGCAATGGGACCTGGAGGAAACAAGTTACCTTAATAGCTGTACCTCCGTTTCCTTACCTGTACAAAAGGATGACAGAGTCTTCTCCATAGGGCTTTTGTATATGAAATAATCTCGTATTCAGGTGCACATAGTGTTCGGTAAATGTGAGCTGTTACAAGAGTCTCAGGTCTTCCTCAAGCATTGCGCTTTACTTTTCTCATGGCTGGGGCAAAACACCCAAATGCCCAAGTTAAGGGAGGAAAGATTTATCCAGCTCGCAGTTTGTAGAGGCTTCAGTCCATAGTCAGCTGGCTCCAAGGCAGAGGGGCGTCACAGAGGAGAAACAGTCCACGGCAAAGCTTCAGCAGGCAGGGAAACAGCCTTCTTTCTGTCCTTTTCACCAGGCAATTAGTAACTTGTTTCTATATTGAGACAGGATAAGCTCATCCTTCCTGCCCCATAGACTGTGAAATTCACCCAGCCTTGACTGTCTGTGTCCAGCTGCTTCACACAGACCGCCAGGTCAAACTGACCCATGTCCAAGGGCAATGTCTGTGTTTCTCCACGTAAAAATATATCCTGTTTTTCTGACATGTTTCAAGGACTTTGTACCTAGGACAGACTGACCCAGTCAAAGGCACGTTTCACTAGGCTCAATACCCGCTCCCAGAGTTTTCATACTGTGTAATAAACAAGTCCTTGTATGTTAACCTGCCTAAAACAAATCTGCCTGATAACATGATTCATGTGACCAATTATCGAATAACCTGCTATCAGCCTATGCACCTTCTGCTTGCAAATTCTATATACACTAAACCCAAAGCTGCCTTGGAGCTGCTGATTTGGAACTGCTTTTCCCACCAGCCCACTGGCATAATAAATAGTTCGCCTTCCAACTCCTTGGTGCAAGGCATCTTCCTTTCTGTTTGGTCCCGGGTTTCCACAACATTTTTGGTGCTTCAGCTGGGAAGACATTGCGCTGACCAAACTGGATCACCAGTGGAGGCCTGCTGGCTGCAGTGGGGACTCCCTCCGACCTGCCGATGAGAAGGTGCAACCCCACCCCGGTCCCTTGGAGTCTCCTTGGCAATCCAGGAGCAGGAGACCCTGTACAACAGCAGAGAACTCACTGGAGCAGTGGAAGGAGACAACGCAACTGATTTGGGCCCTGGGACAAAGTAGGATTGCTCCAGGACGTCCCTCAGTCAGTATGTGTCCGCTGCATGGGACAAAGGAGGAGCTGATTACTCCTCACCTGTGTTAGTTAGATCAGTTTCAGTGTCAGTCAGACCTCACCCTTGGGATTGGGGGCTGGAGTGTGTTAGCCTCCGCGTGCCCAATGTGCACACTGAGTGTGAATGCATGACAGAAGCAATAGGTTGTTCCATCTGTGCTCCCACAGAGGGGTGGGGGCTCAGAACTATGGAGCTTGACTGAGACCTAACCTACGGTTTTGAGGACTTGTATATATAGACGCTGCCAGAAAGCTGTGCTCAGAGGCTTGAGAGGATAAAATGGAGAACCTACCAATGCTTCTCCTTAGTCTGGACAGTTCCAACTTTGACAAGAGCCAAGCAGACAGGCAGGCACCTTTGTGTTCTCCTTCGGGTGGGATGCCCACCCAGTCTGGGTGAATGACCAGTTCCCAGTGACCAGGCCAGACTGGGATTACAATCGACTGGAGGGCAAAGAGGCCCTCCAAGCTGGTCTCCAAGAGAGAAGGAAAAAGGCAATAAATGTGTCAAAGATTGCTGAGGTCATCTAAGAAACCACTGAGAACAGCAAAGCGTTTTGAGACACTCTGTGAGGATTCCTGAATCTACTCCCCATTTGATCCATCAGCCCCAGAAAATAACAGATGGTAAATTCAGTCTTCATAACCAATCTGCTCCAGACATTCAGAAAAAGATCCAGAAAAATCAATGCCTTTGCCAGCATGACTGTTACTCAGCTGGTCCAGATAGCCCAAAAGATTTGTATAAACCAGGACAAGAAAGAAAAGAATGAACAGAAGTGATATCAGACTGCAATCTTAGGAAAGCCACTCCCTGAGGGGGACCACAAAGCTCAGTGGTGGCACCAACGGCAGAGCAACAACCAGACCCAAAAGGGACCTCAATTCAAAACCGTTTGCTGCCCCTGTGTATCGGCCCCAAACCAATGTGCTTGATGCAAGCAACTGGGACACTGGAAGGACAAATATCCTTTGTGCCTGAAAGATCAACAGGCTTCCAGGGAATTACACTGGCTTCCACCTGAACCTCTGCGCTTGCTTTTTGATGACAACGAGTAGGACAGACCAGGCTCCATTCCACTGGACCCGTGGGAGCCCACGGTTGTAATCAGGATTGGGGGAAAACCAATGGCCTTCATGGTAACGACGGAACTGAACATTCTGTAGCCACTCAATGCACCCTGGACCCTTAAGAAAATCCAGGTAGTCATGGCCACAGGAAGTACCTTCTGAAAAGAAATTCTGCCTCAGCTGGACTTGGAAAATTAGAGGCCATCACATCAAATACCAGTTCTTAACTGTGCCTGGATGTCTCCTACTCCTTCTGGGACATGATCTCCTTGCTAATTGAGGGCCACAATAACCTTCCATCCAGAAAACGCAGCCTCTTATTCTTTCCAAGTGAAGACTACAGGCCTGACACTGACTTTAACAGTTCCCCAAGAAGAAAAATAGCAGTTATATCAAACCAAACATATTACCGACAAGGACTCAGAGACTTTAAAAATTTTAAACCCAGCTGGGTGGGGTGGCTCACGCCTGTAATCCCGGCACTCAGGAGGCTGAGGCAGGAGGATCACTGTGAGTTCAAAACCAGCCTGGGTTACAAAGTGAGTTCAAGGCCAACCTGAACTGCATAATGAGACCTTGTCTCAAAAACTCCCCCTCCCCCAAAATCCCTCTAATCCCAGAGATATAGGCGGAGGATTTGCCTTTGGGGCTTGCTATAAACTATGTCCCCATCATTACTGGCCTCAACCCCACTGCCAGTCCTGTGGTTAAAAGACAATACCCTATATAGGGCTGGGGATTTAGCTCAGGGGCATAAGCACCTGCCTGGCAAGTGCAAGATCATGAGTTCAATCCCTGGTACCTATGTGTAGGGAAGCCCATCTTAGCACCCAGCCCTACACTGCCCACCAGAAACAATTTGAGCTTTTGATAGACTGTCAGTCTCCCTGGAACACCCCATTGCTTCCCATTAAAAAGCCCAGTGGACACCAATGGCTGGTGCAAGTCCTCTGTGCTGTTAATACACCCAGCGGTCCCAGGTTCATATACTCTCCTGGGCCTGCTTCCTCCTGCGGCCACTCGGTTTACCTGCCTACATTTAAAAGATGTTTCCATCTGCTCCTAAGTGGCTCCTGCCATTGAGCCCCTTTTCCCCTTTGAATGAGAAGACTCTGACACAGGGCAAAAGGTACAGCTCACATGGACTCTCCCATGTTGTTTGGGGAAGCTCTGGCTGCCGATCTGGCCAAATTCTCCCATGGAAAATTCAACTGCACATTCCTGCAGTATGCTGATGACTTACTGCTTGGCAGTGTCTCTAGACGAGACTGTCAGGAGAGAACCCAAGCCCTCCTCCCTCACTTATGTGATACTGGATAAACGGTCTCCTGGAAAAAGGGTCAAACATAAAGTTAGATACTTAGGGTTTGACTGAGAAAAAGAACTTAGAGGATTCCTTGGAATGGCCGGATTCTGCCAGATCTGGACACCTGGCTTAACTGAAAAGGCAAAGCCACTCTATGATACACTAAAGAAACCTGCGACAGAAAGAGAAGCAGGTGACTGGACTTTGGAGGAAGGTGAAGCATTCAGACAAATCAAAGGGGACTCAGCCTCAGCTCCCGCTCTGGGAATCCCTGGTGTGACCCACTCCTTTAACCTGTTCACCAATGGAAGATGAAATGGAGCCTCAGAAGTCTTAAGGCAAATGGCGGGGCTGTGGCCTGCCTGTCTAAAACACTGGATTCAGTGTCAAAAGGATGGCCTCCCTGTTGATGGGCACTCACCGCTACAGGCCTCCTGATTAAGAGGCAGACAAACTGACTTTGGGACAAAACTTAGCTACCCAGGTGCCACATACTCCTCTTGAGCTCCTCAACCATCAAAACACCGCTGGCATTTGAACAGCCATGTCAGCCAGTACCTAGGACTGCTTGTCAGACCCCCGGCTTACTTTTCAGTCAGTGAAACTCTGAACACAGCCACTTATCTGCCTTCAGAGCTTGGACAACAGACCATGACTGCCTCATACTGACTGATGGACTCTTTGCTAGTCACCCTGACCTCCAGACAGAGCTTTTAACAGAGGCTGAGCATACCCTGCTCACAGATGGAAGCAGTTCTACTAAAAATGGATACAGGATTCTGAGCATGCTGGTGCACAACTGTAATCCCAGCACTTGGGAGGCTGAGGCAGGAGGATTGTTGTGAGTTTGAGACCAGCCTGGGCTACAAAGTAAGCTCAAGGCCAGCCTGAACTGCATAGTGAGGCCCTGTTTCAAAAAGATGATAAAAAATGGACATAGGGCAGGCTATGTTATTGTTACTATTGAAGAAATGCTCCTAGCGGGATCACCTCCCCCAAACTGATTGGCTCAACGAACCAAGCTCTGGGCACTCACAGGCCCTCAACTGGGTCGAGGATAAGAAAATAAATATCTCCACAGATTCCCAGTATGATTTTGCTATAGTCCATGTCATGGATGTTATACAAGGAACGTAGCCTTTTGACAGTTGAAGAAAAACAAATTAAAAACAAGGATGAAATTACACAGCTTTTGGTGGCTCTCTGGAAAGCCCAAAGGGTGGCTGTCATACATTGCAAGGGACATTAAAAAGTAAAAGACACCATTATCCTTGGAAATGAAAAGGAAACAAAACCAGTAAGATGGTCACTGTTGGAGACAACTTAGAAGCCCCTCATGAAATACCTTCAAAGACTATTCTCAGTTTGTACCAAGGTCCCCTCAATTATACTGAAGAAGAAATAAAATGGGTATAACACAAATGTAGACCCAAATGGTGTCTGGGCCCTACTAGACAACCAAGTGGTCTTTCCAAAGGAGTCAGCCTACATTTGGGTAAAAACCAACAGACACCACTCACGGAGGTCAGACTGCTATGGTCCAGCCTCTGAGTTGTTATTATCGTCTCCCCAAATTGACGCTGACTTTGGCAGCTGTTATCCAAACACGTCAAATTTGTGCAAGGACTGAGGCTTCAACAGGCCCATGGCCACCATCTGGAATCCAACACACAGGACTCTGTCTTTCAAGGGTCTCCAAATAGACTTCACAGAAAGTAATCTGTGCTGGGGCTACACATATTTACTGGTTCTTGTTTGTACTTATTCTGAGTGGCCAGAGGCTGACAAGGCCTCTGAAGTATGCAGGGTGTTATTGAGAGAGATTGTTCCTAGACATAGACTGCCCTTGACCATAGGCAGTGACAGTGGACATCATCTGTAGCAGGAATGACTCAGAAGTGAGGCAAAGAACTGAAAATCAAATGGAATCTCCACACTATCTGTAGGCCCTAGAGTTCTGGCAAAGTTAAATGAATGAAGAGAACCCTGAAGTCAACACTGACTAAATATTATTAAGAGACTCAGCACCATGGATAGTTTTGCTGCCCTGGCCCTCCAGAAAGTCAGCACATCACCAGGACCCACTGGATACACTCACTGACCCCCACCTCTAATGAAAGGCCTCCAGGGCAAATCTACACTAATTAGGAAACACTGCCTTATAGGAATGACTTATTTAGTTAGGAAAAACTTTCAGAAACAAAAACTTAGCAGAAAGATCACCCATACCGGCTCTGGTAATTTGGCTGTGGCCTGGCAGGCCACGGCAGCCCCAGGGCGAGAACCATATCAGCGTTTCCTGAGATCTTCAACACACCATGTTAGACCTTGGGGTGCTGGGAATACGGGCAGCCAGTTCACCCCTCTGGTGGGCAGCTGTGAGCCTACCGGGGTGTGGGCTAAGAATCAAACATCCACCTCCCTCCCCCAGCAAGTGAGAGCCGGAAATCTGAGTATGTCTTGCGAGTTTCACTACATGCAATATAGCAAATAAGGGGGATTTTCTTCTGCCATCTCTTTGAGGGAAAATATTTTTATCTCTGTTTTGTTCTGTTTTGATCAATGGTATTGCTCTATTCAATATTCTGTTCTTGTATTTTTGGTATTTCCTTCGATATTGCTCTGCCTGATTGAAGGAACAACTATCATAAAGAAAACCAGATGTACTATTGTGCCTATTGCTGTTGTCCCGGTGGCCTGCTGTGAGGTTCTGTGCCAATTTCACTGCACTGCCTCAGTTGGCTATGTCCTGTCTTGTTCTGCTGTATTTTACTAACTTCAAATTAAAACAAATAAATAAAATAAAAAATAATAAGAAAAAAATTTTAAAAAGTAAATAACAACAACAAAACAGATCAGCAAGATACTGAGCAACCTGAAACATGATATAACTAAACAGACAATGGACTTAAAAGCAAAAGGGAGAAAAGCAGGTGCTGTTAAGGATATAACTGCATGTATATTTAAGGGTGTAGGAATGATAATTATGTTGCTAAATTTTTGTTGGGTCAGAGAATGGAGCTGTTTGCAGCCCCACTGTTTGAATTTCTACTTTGTATGCTTTGATTTTGTGACTTGAACAACTACATCCATGAAGATAATATGTATCAACTAGTGATTTCTTACTGTTCATTTTTTTAAAATTCTGTATTGTCTCTACCCTTTTTTTTGTTTTATTTTTCCCCTCTCTTTAAATAAATTTTTTTTAAAAATTTAAAAAAAAAACATCACCAATACCCATAGATACACCTATGTATATACACACACACACACAGCCCAGGTGACATGGTCTGGGTTAAAGATTAGAAGAATCCCCTATTCTGTTTGAAAAGGCCCCTATTTCATTATTTGGACTACTCCCACCACAGTAAAAGTGGCAGAGATCCAGCCCTGGATTCATCACTCCAGGATCAAACAGGCTCATCCCCATGGTTGTTGGAAAGCTTACCCTGATGAGTTCTTAAAGCCCCCTGAGGGGATGATACACTCAAAGCCTTGCTCTGGCCACTCCAGAAGCTTGGCAGGTCCATGCATGGCTGAAGATTGAATGGACATTGTACACTAGAGTACCTTCCTAAACTGACTCATGTTCTGTGACCCAGTTTGAATATTAATTCTCATTTTCCTCTGTATTTTGGTGCTTTCCAAGGACTCTGGGCTGTATCCCCAGAGGAATTCCCCCACAAAATAACCTTCACTGTCTTTTATATTGGTGTAACCACTAGACTGGGTACCTTCATCTGCTTTGCTAAGTTCTGGGTTCAATATATTGTTACTCTTTCTGGTTTCTAGTTCTTTATCTCCTGTTAGTTTCATTGTTCACTTTCACTCTCTGAATCATAACTCTGACAAATTGAGAATCCCATCAAAAAGTTGCTTTTGTGTTCACCTGTATAAATATAACCTTTGAATTACTTACCTTTAGCTGCCTAAACCAAAATGACTCTCCTATGGATAATATACCTAAATATCCTAGGTGCATATGGCAGTTCAGGATACTGGGAATTCCAAATTCAATTTACAGTTTAAACCCCACCATAATTCTTAATCAAACAAAATGGGACCCTGCTCAGCCCAAAGTACATCTTTATTTTGATGTCTGCTTAGTTTAGGATAATACCCGAAATTGGAAAAACCATCACTATACTGGAGGATGTGGATGATTAAATTGGGAATGGGAATATCACACTAGTATTCCAGAATGGTGACAAACCCAAAAGTTCTGTAAAGCCCCTGTCTTGTCTACCTTCTGTCCAAGATGGGACTATGCCATAGACTAGAACCGATCTATAAAACAGCCCTCTAACTCAGCTCCCCTCTAGCCCAATTTGTCCACGAGGAACTTGTTACCCCTTACAATATACTATTCTAGATCCATCCCATCGAGACTGCTCCTCAGGTTGCCAGATAAAGAGTCCAGATGAATAGATGGGATCAAAACCCATGGCTTGTTCTAAAAATCATAAAAGTCTGGGCATACCCATTGCCCCTGTCCCATTTTAAATTTGATCCCCAAAACCACCACTGTTCCCATTGGCCCCTGTGCCTGCTACGTAGGACCTCCAACTCCTGACCTCCTGTGCCTGGTCAACAGCACCCATCTAGTTCTCCAAGCTGTGAGCCCAAGTTGGGTGATGGCTGTTGGCTCTGTGTCCCTCTTTAAGTTTTTTCCTATCAGGCTCTAGGTCTAATCCAGAATGATTCTTCTCAGTTCTGCAAATGCCCCTGAGGGCTTACTCCAGTCTGATCCCATGATAGTGTGGGGAAACAGCTCTTGCTTCCTGGGTTCCTCTAAAGGCCAGAATGTCTCTGCTGACTGCATAGATGTTTTGACTGTTGGTTCAGGTTCCCTAGCGGCCCTCCACGGAACCTTCTTTGTTTGTTCTAAGAGGGTTGAGCAAGTGTTTAATTGTACCACAATGAGTCTTTGTGAGCTTGCTTTTCTGGTACCTGAACTCTCCACTTACTTGGGCTAATGAGGTCCTGCACACACCCTGCACATCAGTTATGTCAAGAGCGTGATCCCATAATATTGCCCGTTCTAGCTGGGGAAGCACTAACAGGAAGGTTAACCCTCGGTGCCACAGCCATAAGTGTAGGCCAACAGCAATACTCACAGGTCAGTGTCCAGATAGCAGGAGATTTTGCTAACATCCAAACCTCGACAGACACACTGCAAGACCAGATAGATTCTTTGGCTACAATCATCCTCCAAAATCAAAGAGCTTTATTTAGATCTCCTGACAGCCCAACATGGAGGCACTTGTCTTTTCCTGGAAAAAGAATGCTGGTACTATGTCAACAAGTCAGGGATAGTAAGAGAAAACTCCCATCAGCTGTGGGAGTGTCTCAGACAAAGGGCTCAGAGTACCATGGGAGGCTCTTCCTGGTGAGGATCTAGACTTCCTCCCCTCATAATGGGAGCCCTGCTTGGACCTTAATGGCCCTCATGACAGTCCCCCTTTTAGGCCCTTCGTGTGGTCCACATCCTGACTCACTTTCTGACGGAAAGCTTTGAGACCACACACTCCTACACTGCCAAATTCTCTCTCTCTCTCTCTCTCTCTCTCTCTCTCTCTCTCTCTCTCTCTCTCTCTCTCTCAGAACATATTTATTGGTGAAAGACAGTTTCTGTCCAGGAGAGAGACAGAAGGATCTTGAGTGGGTTGCCCAACTCCTTTTAAAAGTTACTTCCCCTTCCCGGCTCCTTAGCGCTGAAGAAACTGAGGAAGAAGAATCTTCCCCAGAGAAACAGAGGGGAATGTAATAGAAATTTGAATGTAATAGACATTTGACAGAGATTTCATTTTTTTTTTTATTTTAAAGATAGTGAAATCCAGCAAAACAAAACAGGACAAAGCCATCAAAACAAAGCAAAATTGGTAAAAAAACAAAAACAAAAAAAACTTCAAAGCAGGATACTAGGAAAACAACAATGGCTGCCATCGTGTACCTTGCTATCTTCACAGTAGTTCTCCATTCCATTAGATATAGCAAAATCAAACCAAAGCGAAACAGAACATTGAATAAAATAATACAATTAATTGAAACAAAACAAAAGAGTGAGAACAATATTGGATTTCAAAGGCAAGATATTAGGAAATCGCCCATATTTGCTATATTGCATGCTGTCATCCTCCCAAAGATGCTCAGACCTCTGGCTCCAGGTCTGCAAAATCAGCTAAACACAAGCATTCAGTTGCTTTTTGTACCTCAGTTGTTATCAACTCAGCCTGTCCTCCGAACCAGCTGGCTGCTTAGGGGCAGAGTGGGAGTGTGCGTGTTCTTAGCCTGCACTGCTAGGCTCACAGGAGGCGCTGGCTCTCTGACTTCTCTTTCTGGGCCCCACGTGGCTTGCATGGCTTACCAGAAAGGCTGGCTACCTGGCTTCTTGGTGTGCTCTTCCAAGTCCCAGCATGGCCAATTCTTGGGAGGCGCTGACTTTTCTCTTCCTGGACCCCACATGATGTTTGGCAGAAATTTCAAAATCAACCAGTGGCCTGTTGCTATATTGAGAGAGGATATGTACTTATGTACTTCCTGCTTGCAAATCATGTATAAACTAAACCCAAAACTGACTCGGGGCTGGTGATTTGGAGCTGGTTTTCCCTCCAGCCTGCTGGTGTAATTAGTTTGCCTTCCAATTCTTCGGTGCAAGGCGTCTTCCTTTCGGTTTGGTACTATGTTTCTGTAACAGAGCCACAAACAGCCAGAAGGGCCTTCCATTATCCACACCTTTAATCCCAGTTTCATACTTTAATTCACATTTGCGCACCCTCATCCAGCCACCTTCAAAACTCCCCACCCAACGGGCACACAGGTCTTTTGGAGGACGTCTAGATACAGGCCATCTCGCCCTAATTGAATACATCCTCACTCCTAAGTGCTTTCAGCAGCTCTTCATAGGAATTTTTTTTTTTTTTTTGTCTTTTTCAGACAGGGTCTCACTATGCAATTCAAGCCAGACTTGAATTTATTCTGTAGCCCAGGCTGGCCTCGAACTCACTGCGACCCTCCTGCCTCAGCCTCTGGAATGGGGTCACAGGCATGCACCACCATGCCTGGCAGGAACCCTCAAACTGTTCACGTGTAGCTTGCCCCTTGTGGATTAACTTCTCTCCTCCTTACTTAGCCAGTCTGTCTTTATTAGCTCATGTTTGTAGCGCATGACTGCGTTCATCGTGGGGAGTTGCTACACCCATGAAACACATGTTCATTTCTTCTGTTCATCTGGTTTCTGAATCTGCCGTGAGCTTTACTGCCTGCCCCATACCAGGCCCAGGCCCACACCCTCGCCCTGACTTTCCCTGGGGATCATTTCCCTGGACAGTAACTGCTTTCCGTGCCTCCCCTTCATTCTTTCCTTCCTTTCTCCTCTTCTATTGCTCTCCTTTCCTCAGGGCTTCTTCGATGAGTTCGGTCCCTGAGTACAGAAGGATGATTGTTATGTATATGTGTGGAATTTGGTTCTTGTGTGTTACACAGTTTTATGTTTTCAGTTGTGTGTGTCTAGGTCCCAGTACATTATAAACACCTGCCTGCACCTACGTCGGTAATCTTTGGGGTTTGTGTCTATAGTGAACCCGGAGAATGTTCTAAGGGGAAGGCGTGGCAGTGTGTGCCTGTGATCCTGGCCCCCGTGGAGGCCGGAGGCTGGAGGAGTCCAAGCTGGAGACAGCCTGTCAAAGGGCAAGAGAGCTGTGGTTATAGCTCAGCTATCTCAAATCGGCCAATCTTTCTTTCTTGGAATTTTTTCTTGCCTTTGTGAGACGGGGTCTCACTGTGCAGTTCAGACTGGCCTTGAATTTATTTTGTAACCTGGGCTGGCCTCAAATTCACAGCCATCTTCCTGCCTCAGCCTTCTATCTTTCAAGAAAAATCTCAGTTCTCTCAGGGCTCGTACCCAGCACACCTGTCTACCCGCCTTCCTTCTTCTCCTTTCCCCTCTCCCTTTCCCCCTAGAAGCTGCCCCCAGTTTTATTTTTCATTCCCTACTCCCCCCCCCCGCCCCCGCAACACTTTTTTCCTCCTTCTTTCTATCTGATTGTTCTCCAAATTCTCTAGCTTCCAGAAACTAAAACAGTATGTCTTTGCCTGGACCTGATCTGAGACCAGCTGCAGGAATTCATACCACAATGCACACAGAGGTATCACTCCCCAAACATTTTCCCCCTGAAAAACTATCTTTGTGCCTCAGCTTCCAAAGGGCTGGGGTTGCAGGTGTGTGCCACCATATCTGGCTCCTTAGTATCTTTTTGTCCCTGAAAAAAGCAGGGCTTTTTTCCTTGTCTCACTCATTCCTTTAATGAGAAAGGCTCCAGTATGTAAATTTGATAATGTGATTTATCTTTTTTGATGTGTCTTAGACTTCCTCTTCCACACTCACCCAAGACATGGCATGTGGAACAGAAAGGCAGCACTGGTGGAATTAAGCACTCAGTGTGATTTCTGCCTGACTTCCTGACTGCATCCCCTTAGTAGTGGAATATTTTTTTCCATACAGTTAAAAAGAACCTTTGTAGCTGTGCATGGTAGTGCACACCTGTAATCCCAGCACTTGGGAGGCTGAGGCAGGAGAATTGTTGCAAGTTTGAGACCAGCCTGGGCTACAAAGTGAGGCCAGCCTGAACTGCATAGCAAGAACTTGTTTAAAAAAACAAAACAAAGCAAAACAAAACAAAACAAAACACCAGAGAGACCAAGAAGAAACGAGATCTTTGTTAACTCCCACAGGAGAAAGCACCATCAAACAATAGTGCATAAGAATTTTTCATACTGATATGAAACAATAGCAGTAGCAGCTTTGTAAATGTTCATCTATATGATTTCTATAGTACTGTTCCTGTGAACCTCTAGAAAGGTCAAATTGTTTAGATTATACTAATACAGTATATAATGACAAACATCGTGTCACATGAAATATATTCTGAGTAGCTGTTGTATTCTCAATGATGACTCCTTTTATTCTTACAGAATATAGAAGTAGCTCTCAGGTTTTTTAGAACAGCTTTTAGGCTGGGTTTGGTAGCACATGCCTGTATCCCCACACTTAGGAGACCGAGGCAGGAAGATCATGAGTTCGAAGCCAGCCTGGGCTACCTAACCAGTTCAAGCCCAGCTTGTACTACAGAGGGAGACCCTGTCTCAAAACCCCCAAAACAATAACAACAAGAAAACAACAACGGCAAATGACTTTTACTAGAAGCAGACATACCTCCTTACTATGTTTTGTTTTCATTCATAAACGTGTTGCAAACATTAATGTGGGTGTCATAAACAACACTGCTTCTGAGGTGTCAATCGTTCTATCCTTTTTTCTAAACTTCAATTTTAAATGCTGTCCAGTTGGATGTGGTCACACACTTCTGGACAGAGAACAATGGGGTTATAGGCATCGGCATATCAGAGCCGCTCTTTCCCTCCGCGTCACTCTTTTACTCCTCTGGACTGAATTTTCACCTGCAAGCTGGATTTTGCTGATTCACATCGGGCTCCCCCAGTTTGGACTGTTTTCTGCCTGACACCAACAGCCACGATGTTAAGAATGGGACCCCGTCCTGTTGCTGTCCTACTGCTTATGGAAAAGCGAGCAGTGTCTCATGAAACACAAATCTCAGACAAACGGGTCCTGTTCACATGGCCTAATGCAAGGAAATTTTTTTTTTACTTCTTTCTAAAGGGCATGTAGGGGCCGGGGATTTAGCTCAGTGGCTTAAGTGGTTGCCTGGTAAGCATGAGGTCATTGAGTTCGATCCCTGGTACAAAATAAAATAAAATAAAGTGCATGTAATGTGACCAAGGCCTTAGAGAAGCCACCGACGGTGGCCATTTGTGCTCTCAAGTTAACAGAGTGACCTTCAGATAGAAAATTTTGTGATGAGTTATAATAGGAGTTCTGTGGTTCTAGAACAAACACCTCCCTCAAAAAACAAAACAAAAACAAACAAAAACCCCCAGCTGTGTTAACAACTGAGACGATAAGATAAATGTAACTAAAACACAGCATGCGAGAATCTAGCGAGAATGATTCTTACACGTTCGCGGCATTCGGCAAAGCTGTCACTTTTGTTTTCCTGCAAAGGTCTGTTTCTCCTGCGGTGCCCCGTCCTTCATTCTCGGCAGCTGCCTTTCTCACCGCAGCTCGCAAGGTGCTCAGCTCCTCGCCCTTCCTCTTGGCACAGATGTGCATCCCCACCCTGTTCTTGATGAACTTGAGGGCCACTTTGTCCTTGGAGGCCTTGAGTAGCTTCACGGTGCACTGAGGCGAAGCCATCCATAGACCTCCCAGATCACGTCCAGCATGAACTCGGTGTGCTTGGTGAGGCGGTGGTGGCGACAGCTGTGCCTCAGTTTGCCCTCTTTCTTTGTCACCTTATGGTCCTTTCTGAGGCCCACAGTCATGGGGTAGCACAGAGCCATGGCTCCTGCTTTTCAATGGTTGCTGTGACGGAAGAAAGTTGTCACTTTTGTTTGTTTTATTTTTTGAGACAGTGTCTCACTGTGTAGCTCACACTGGCCTTGAACATGAGGCAATCCTCCTGCCTCAGCCTCCTGAGCGCTGGGATTACAGGCATACCCCACCGTACCTGGCCTCCAGTTTTAGTTTTAAAACAGGGTTTGCTAAGTCTCTAGGCTAGGCTCCTACCTGTAATCTTCCTAACTCAGCCTCTCAGCCTGAACTACATGACCCTCTCTCACAAAAACATAAATTAGAAAAGAAAAGCCATAGCACAATCTAAGCAAGTTGCATCATCAGCCTTTTATTTCTACATTCATGAATCCCAGCACTCTGGAGGCTGAGGTAGGAAAATTGCTTCAAATTTGAGGCTAGCCTGGGCTATGTAATGAGTTCAAACCCAGCCTGAACTACATAGCAAGACAGCAAGACCTTGGCTCAAACAAATAAACACACAAAGAGTATCATGCATCAGTGATGCTTTTCCTCCCAGTGCTATTTACTAAATATCAGCACTACAGCCCTGCAACTGACAAGGTGAGGTGAATATTTTACTGGCTCTCAGTGCAACAAAAATAAAGCATACGCTACTTATGTTTATATAGTAAAGTCTTTCTTTATTATGCAAAGCTACCTTGAGCCCAGAGAGACACAGCAGTGACCTCAGTGTCAGATGTTACAAAAAGGGTTGCCATGTTCTGTTCATCTGGTAGGAAACTATTTTCGGGGTGGAAGCACAGAGTGCCGGGGTTATAGCGAGGGGCTGGGCGAATTCACAAATTTGTCCTTTTCAATACAAGACACAGATGCATGTTCTAAAGCTCTGTTTAGAAATGGGAATAAGAATTTGATTGATTGATTTCGGAACTGGGAATCGAACACAGGACCTCACACTTAGCAGAGAGGCGCTATGCTGCTGAGCTAGATCCCCAGCCCAGGAGTAAGAATTTAAATGTTGCTATAAAAGTCTGGCTCGCTGAGCAAGCTTGGCTGACACCAGGTCATCTTGCTGACTGTGTCATGCTGATCTAGGCGGTGACGAGAGCTAACCTTTCTGCACAGGGTGCTGCGCTCACGAAGGGTGGCACTGGGAAGCCACTGTGTGTAACAGATGCCCTGTGTCATTACTGTCCGTCTTTGCTCACCTGCTACTCAGAGTCCTAGAGGTTCAGTGTAAGGGCTCCGCGTCACTTTTCCTCCACGCCCTAACAAAGCCACACAAAGCTTCTGGCTACCAGCGTGAGGGAATCAGGATTCACGCACCCACGGCATCCACGGATGGAAGAGATATTAGTGGATGTCGTAGAAGAGAAAGGCTAGACAGTCATAGAAGAGAAAACTACTTAATTCAACACCCTCCCATTTCATTCCAACGTCAACAAAATGAGCAGGTAACACAAAACAAAACTGAGTTCTTGGGAGTTCAGAATTTTAGATCTCTGAATTAATCCTCTGATCTTTTGTCTGTAAGAAAATACAATTTAATTCCTTTCTTCACTGAGAAAACACTTTAGTGTAGCAGGGAAGAACAAACTGGAAAGGTATCTTTATTGAGCTCAGCAATGTTCAAGTGAGCAAAATACGGCCCAATGTGTTCTTCCCTCCCTAGCACCCCAGGGTGCTCCGGAGTATCTTTTAAGGAAAAGACTACGGCTATTGTTCTTGTCGCTAGATTTATATCTACCATTGTTCAAGCCAGAAAATGATGTTATCAACAATGACTATTATCTGAGTGGGTGTTGCTGAAAAGACCCATACTTGATTACCCTACAGTTATTGGCTAGCTATGTCTTTCCAGTTAAAAATTAAGATTAGAAGGGCATCCATGGCTCAGAAAAAGAAGTGTTGAGAAATATATATGTGTATCAGTCTATACGTATAGATGTATAGATATGGTGTGAAGGTTAGATCATCTGGGAATTCTTTGTACTATTCTTTTATTAAATTAACACTGCTTATGAGTACAGGTTCTGGTGCATGATTACCGGGAAGCTGTAAATCTGTAAAGCACATCTTAACTCCTTTCACTTCCCAGGCTCTTCTGCCTCCTCCACTGTGTACTATTCTTGCAACTTTTCTGTACTAGGTAAGTCCTGCAAACACACACTTGGAGAATGATGGAAAATTACTATGACTTACAATTGAGATACAATTTTTTTTTTTGTCTTTTTGAGACAGGGTCTCGCTATGCAGTCCAGGCTGGCCTTGAGCTCACTTTGTAACTCAGGCTGGTCTCCAACACACAACGATCCTCCTGCCTCAGCCTCCTGAGTGCTGGGATTACAGGCATGACCCACCATGCCCGGCTGAGATACAATTTGTATATTACAATGAAGTTTTTTTAAAAATATTTTTTGTCTTTCATGAGTCAGTGTTCTGTATCTTTTTGGGGGGGGTCTTTCTGAGACACGGTTATATTTCAGGCTGACCTTGAACTCATTTTGTAGCCCAGGCTGGCCTTTAACTCACAGTAATCCTCCTGACTCAGCCTCCCAAATGCTGGGATTACAGGCATGCCCACCAATGAAGGCTTTTTTAAAAATCAAGACTCATTTAAAAATCAATTGGCATCATACTAAATTATGAGAATGTGTGTTCACAAGTACTTGCTCAATTGTACGTCTTCTGTTTGCATATTTATTTTGAGGCAGGTCTGCCATAACATGAAGTCCAGGCAGGCCTTGAGCTCATTATTGTGGCTCAGGCTGGGTTTGAACTCATGAGATCCTCATGTGGTCCCAAGTGCTGGGACCACAACTGTGCACCACCCTGCTTGGATACCCTGTGTCTTTAGTTCACTAGATTGTCAGAAAATCATACCAAAAATATAATATCTTTTAAATTCAGGGCCTTCACTTGGGCAAAGTCTCTGCTTACCTTTTGTGTAAATATTTTTCTAGCTCAGCGGCTCTCAAAGTTTTTGGTCTCTGGATCCTTTCATAGTTTGAGAAGTTACTGATGCCAAAAAGCTTTTACTGTAAGTAGCTAATATACCACAATACTCACCAAATTAATTAAAACCCAACAACACGTAAAATATGTATTAAACTGTACACGATATTACAAAATTATTTATAAAAAATAATTTATAAATAAATAATTTCTGTTTTCAAAAATTAGAAACAATGAAACAGAAAAAAATTTTAAAATTCAGGGTCTTTCAAAACAAATCTTGGAAATACTTCAATTTTAGCTCCAATTAATAACACAACTGACTAAACTCGCCAAGTTGTATTCCTGGGTCAGCCAATTATAAGCTCTTTGACCTTGAATAAGTCCTTCTTTATAAAATTTTAAAAGTTAAGGTAAATTGTCTTAGAAGTTTCTTCTGACACATTCTTGTTTCTTCTTTCTTTCTTTCTTTCTTTCTTTCTTTCTTTCTTTCTTTCTTTCCTTTTCTTTAAGATCTCACTATGTAGTTCAGGCTGGCCTCAAACTTTCTCCTGCCTCAGCCTCTGGTGCGCTGAGACTATAAGCATGTGCTACCACCACGCCCAGCTTTCCCAAGAGCTGCGGTTACGGGCATGTGCCCTCACACTCAGCTTCCTTTCTGATGTTTTATTTTGAAGCAAGATCTTGCTAAATGGCCAGCTGGCCTGGAACCGGAAACTCTCTTGCCTCAGCCTTCCAAGTAGCTGGATTTACAGGCATGTACACTGCATCCAGCACCAGGAAAACTTTTTGTTTTTGCAGTACCGGGGCTGAATGCAGGGCCTGCACACTGAACTGCAGCTCCAGCCCGCTTTTTATTTTTTATTTAGGGATTAGGGTATTTCAGATTCTCTAAGTTGCCTAGGATGGACTCAAACTTATGATCCTCCTGCCTCAGCCTCCTCCCAAGTGCTGGGGTCATAGGCGGACACCACCAGTCCCCACAACAGCCAGGCAACCTATCTGGTCACTTTCCACAAAGGGTGAGAAACAGGGAGTTAGGAGCTCTCAGGTTGGGTCCTGGGGATGTTTTTTCATCTATCAGAGGCCAGCACTCCTCCCAGAGGCAAGAGCAGGAAGGAAGAAGAGGCCCTAGAATTACCACACTCACCACTGAGCCAGTGCAGGACATGACTTGGCCAAGATTATTGCTACAACAGGCTCTATGTTTTGTTACCCTTTATAGCCACCCAATCTCTTTCCGCTGAGTAAAGCACCTCTGACGCTCTCTCGAACCTCTGCCCTCTCTGGGCTTTGTAATCATGGAGAAGTTGACCCTGGGGCTCAGTAGCATGTGGTAATGAGCTTTCTTTCTGCAGTTTTGCCCTATAATAAGGTAATATCCTGACCTGACACACCTGCTTTTCCAAAAGAGGAAAGAAGAAAAAAATGACAGAACAGAGCAACAAGTGGGCTCATGTCAGATTTAAAAACTTCTGCACAGCAATGGAAACAACCAATGGTGTGAAGACAAACTACAGAATGGGAAAAAGTGTCTGCCAGCTACTCCTCGGTCAAAGGAATAATATCTAAAATGTATAAAGAACTCAAAAAAACTAGAACCCACAAAATAATAAAAGACCCAATCAAAAAATGGGCATCCAAAATGAATAGACATTTCTCAGAAGAAGTACAGATGGCCAATAAATACACGAATAAATGTTCAGCATCGCTGGCCATTAGAGAAATGCAAATTAAAACCACACTGAGATTCTATCTTACCCCAAGAAGAATGACCATCAGCAAGAATCAAATAACAAATGCTGGTGAGACTGTGGAGAAAAAGAGAGGTTTCTGCACTGCACTGCAGGGAGGAACGTAGACTATCATAGTCACTATGGGAATTAGAGAGTCCTCAAGAAACTAAAACTAGAAATTCATTTGATCCAGACATTCCCCTTCTATGTAGCTTCCTGAACGAGTTAAACACACGGCACTGTAGTGATATAGCAGCAGAATGAGTTGATAGAATCCAGGTTTTTGCGCAGGAGGGGAGGCACTGCCAAGTGTTCACCCAGGAGTAAGTAGCAAGCAGCTGCATTTACCGAAGCTCACAGGAAGCTGTGCTCAGGGCCAGTCTGTGCCACCATAAGATGAAACACAGATGGAAGCAGGTGCTGGTCTGACAGAAAAGCGCTGGAAACAGGACGGAGTGCCTGAAAGTAGCCATGGCACCAAAAAGCATGGCTTTGGGAATTTAGAGGCCAGCTGCCTCCCCCTGAACCTGGAGGTGTGATTGACAGGAGTGATTGACAGGAATGAATCATCTCAGGTGCTCTGGACATGCACGCTTGTCTCACAATTCACTCTGATCTTAATTATGTCTCTAATAGGTGGTACATATCTATAAACTCCTACTGAGGTAGCAGTGGGTAATATGTAGGCGAACACATTAACAGGCCAGGAGATCTAACACTCACGCATTCTTGCCTACATCATCAGCAATCTCCTAGGTTTTGTTATTTTATTTTCTACCTCTCAGGACAATGGAAACCAGAATAACAGTGGGGTACTGTTTAGAATTCAACGGAGGGAAGGGAGCTCCCTCAGTTCCATTGTTTCTAACGTACTAGTGACACGTGCATCTCCACGTTTATACCAGCACAATTCCCAACAGCTAAATCTTGGAAGAAGCCCATAAATCCATCAACAGATGAATGGAGAAAGAAGGTGGGAAATACACAATGGAGCACTAGTCTGGAGGCAGGAAGGCAGGGTGTGGGCAAGCTGGTTGGGGAGTAAGGATGACCAGATCCCAGCACACACACACCACGTAATTCTCAGGACCCCATATGTGCGCGGACTCCTCGGGGGCTCCCATAATGTATGTGAGCCATAAAGGGTAGGACACCACTGTAAAGAGCGCTATTGCTGGGCATGGTGGTGCAGGCCTGTCATCCTGGCACTCAGGAGGCTGAGGCAGGAGGATCACAGCGGGGTCCATGCCAGGCTGGGCTATATAACCAGAGTCTTGTTTCCAAAAAAAGAAAGAAGAAAGAAGAAAGGAAACAAAGCAAGCAAGCAAGCAAGCAAGCAAGCACACTATGGTGTCTTTCCTCAAACTAGCCCACCCTGTGTCCCCCAGGTGTACTTTTCTTTTGGCTTTTATTTTTCTTCTCTTTGGGCCAAGGATATAGTTCAATGACACAGTACCTGCCTGGTAAGCACAAGGTACTGAGTTGGATTCCTGGTACCAATAAATAAATAAATAAAATAGCTATTTTTCCTCTCTTGTTCTCCGCCCAAGTTCACTCTGGGGAGCCAGCTACTCCCTTATGCCTCACTTTTAATTTTTCTGACCTTGAACAAATGTGAAACTTTGCCATCATTTTGCTTGTTTTATTCAATGCTTTGTTCCAGATGGAAAGAACCTGCAAACCATCTCCAGAGGGAGACTCCAGCACCCCAAAACTTGTAGGACTCTGTCATAACGAAAGAGAAGTCCAGTCGTAGGAAAATGGATACATCTCTAGAGCTTTATATTGAGTGAAATAAATCAGACACACAAGCTTAAATATTGCATGCTTTCTTTTATATGAGAAACCCCAAATCACCTGAGGAAGATGTTAAATGTGCATATTTCTGGTCTGTACACCCCTCCACATTCTGCTCTCAGTAGGTCTGACTAAGTAATATATATTATTAGTGTTATTATTATGATTATTATTTTGGGCCTTACTGAGAACAAACCTCAGGGCCTCATGCATGGTAAACACATACTCTATCACTAAGCTATAGCCCATCCCCAAACCTGCTCTATCTATCTATCTATCTATCTATCTATCTATCTATCTATCTATCTATCTATTTTTTTGAGACAAGGTCTTGCTATATAGTTCAGGCTGGTCTCAAACTCACTATTTACTCCAGGCTGGACTTGAACTCACAATCTTCCTGCCTCAGCCTCCCAAGAGTATGCCACCATGCCGGGCCTCATTCCTACTTACTGCGGCAGCCAAACCGAATACACACAATTCTTTGTAATTCAGCAGCATTTATGAATGTATATAAGACACTGGGTCATCTTGCTTGATAGACAAGAAATAAGCAATCAATTTATAAGCCAGGGTGAGAATGAGTAATTGCAACCAATAATTGGGTGACATGCACACAGCAGAGACAGCCCACTGGACCAGACCCTCCACCACCTACCATGCCATGACCGAGCCGGATGTGGTGACACACACCTGTAATCCCAGCACTCAGGAGGCCTGGAATGACAGACCTTGGCCTCCCGGGTTCTGGAATCTCAAGTGTGCACCACCACACCTGGCTAGAATGACCTTTGAATTCTAGTTGAGCACTTTTCTCAAATTCCTCTAGTTACACTCATTAAATCACATTCATTCATTCATTTAATAATTGTGACAAATACACAACATTATAAAAAGAATCTTAACAAAAACACAATTCAAGACAGACTTTTTTGAAGTGGGCCTTAAATAGCTATGCATGTGTTTGAATAAAATGGATTTGAAAATTAAAAAAAAAAAGGAAAGAAAGAAAGAAGGAGAGAGCTATGCAGGCCAGGATCGCCTGGAACTCAGTCTTCCTGCCTCAGCTTCTCAAATGCCAGGATTACAGGCATGGCCACCACATCTTATTTACCTCAAAACACCTAAAATCAAGTCAAGAAAAAGATGTATATTCACAAATAGCAAATATACACTAGGCTGGGGACACGGCTCAGTGGCACAGCAGCTGTCTGGCAAGCATGAGGTCCTAAAAACCAAGACAAAACCCATAAACTAGGCATAGTGTTAAGTGCTTAGCACTTGGGAGGCTGAAACAGGATTGCCACGAGTTCAAAGCTAGCCTGGGCCACATAATGGGTTCTAGGCCAGCCTCAAGTATGTAGTGAGACCTTGTCTCAGTAGAATAAAATAAAATTTTAAAATAGCAAATATAAAGCAGAATGCAAACAAAACGGTTTAAAGTAGTGGGTTTACTGAGTGAATGTTTGAAAAAGGAGGGTAGAAGAACAAATTACCTGAAGGCCAGAGGGAAAGAGGAAACTGGTTCTCTGAAAACCAGAGTGCTGGGTTCTGACAGCCAACCCAGCCCAGAAAGACAAAGGGGCGGCCGGAGCTGCTGCCTCCTGTGGCGCCAAGATAAACTCCTTAGAAACCGCAGAGAGCGCTGATATCTAAGGATTAAACCCTGCCTGGGGACGCATGCGCGATAGGGCATCCAAACAACCAGAAGTGACCCATTCCAACGAAATGAATTATAATCACATTTACACTCTGGTTTGCACCCCCTCCCCCTACAGTTCCTCAAAAGTCCATGTAGGAGCAAATGCTGCCCCAACAGAAAGGAGGAGATTTGTCCCAGACTGAGCAAATTGTTGCACCACTTTAAAGAGCTCCTCCCTCTTGGAATAACAAGTGTTCATCCTGTAACCAGAAATCCAGCTGTTTTGTGCTTGGGATGTTGCGGACTACAGAATCAAGATGCTTGTTTTGTTTTTGAGACAGGATCTTGCTATGTAGCTCAGGCTGATGTTGAACTCACTGTATGTCCCAGCTTGGCTCGGAACTCAGGGCAATCCTCCTGCCTCGGCTTCCCGAGTGCCGAGCTGGCAGATGTGCACCATCACAACCAGCTCAGAATCAAGATTTTGCAAGTAAATGCTTTGTGTTACCATCATAAATTCTGTACATTGATAATCTCACAATAAAAATAAGTGTTTTGAAGGCAACTGACTGATGGATGGCATTTGGAATTGAACCATTTAAAATTAAGACGGGGAGACCCTCCAACATGAGGGTACAGAAACAGCGATACAGAGCAGGATGAAACTCCATCCTGGCCCCCGGGACTGCGAGGTGTCTGGACTCAGGGCAGGAGCTGCAGAAGGGCGAGCCTCAACGATGTTCCCCAGGTTTTTGGTCAGCACCGGGCTCTTTCTCATCTCACTTTGCTGTGGTCCACTCCCCTGACTGAAGATGTAAGACCCCTGTGTCACCAAGATGTGTTCTTCCTATGTCTGCTCATGAAACAGTCTGGCCTTTTCCTAGCCAAAAAAGCTTAAAAAGAAAGCTTTCTTCCAACTCCAAGAACAGTGGTCCTCCTGTAGCCGAAGTGGGCATCCCCAGCATTGCTGAGTGCTTGTAGACCCAGCAACACCAAGTGGACCACAGCCCCAGGCCCAGAGTCCCCAAGCTTATCACACTTTTATATTACAGGGAAACTTGGCTATGAAAAATTACAATTACCATGCTCTCCAGAAATTTGGAGCTCCACAAAAGCTTTAAATTCTGTAAAACTCAGCGGCAATCGTAAAGATTTTCTGGTTCCATTAAATGAGATTCTGGAGCAAATGACAGACAGGACACATCTTCAAGCTCTAGCAAAAGTCAAGATTCAGTGAGGAAGGGAAAGAAAGAATTTGGTGACCAAACTGTGGCAGTGCAGGATGCCAGTGCAACTACTCCTGTTTTTCACAATGAAGATAATCTCCTCTTGGGGGTTTGAAAACAACCAAAGGATCAAAATCTACTCAGCACAAGACTAACAGGATGGGGAAAAGTGGGAAGCTCAGTGAGGACAGACGGGGAACATTAGACACCAAGCCTCTCTTCTAAGGTTCCTGCAGTTCCAGACCAGAATAGAAATGGAGATGAGATCACTGAGATGGGCAGTGAGAGGGGAAAAGTAGACTTAACCTCACCCAGCTTCTCCGTGAAGACATGCTAGGAGAGATGACGGAGGTGGAACACTTCATCACTGTGTCCATTCTTTTGCTCTAATCAAGTTGGTCTTGTGCACAACAAAAACCAAAGAGTGGCTCCCTCCCTGTAAACATCACACACAGGCTCTGACCTCTGGGCTCTTCCAGTTGGTGAGCCCATGCTGCTGTCCTGTTCCCACCCTGAGGCACAGATCCTAAGAGATCTGCGCTTTCACGTCTATTTCTGTGTATCCTGCTGAATTCCAAGAACCTAGGACAGTCACAGCTCCAGCAGCAAAGCCAGGTGAGCAGCACAGGTGAAAGGGGAGGTCTGAAGAGCAAAGGTTAGCCTTTGCTGTGGTGGGGCAGCTAGAGTTTCAACCCACAAACTTGGTTGGAATGTGAAAGGCTAGGTTGGAGGATGAAAAAGAGGCTTTATACGGTATGGTTGGCTCTGATAAAGTCAAACTGTCATTGAAAATTAAAATGTTTGTGTTATGGTTTGTGTTTGGATGCCCCCCCTCCCCGCACCAGCCTCATGCAATCATGGACAAGCTGAATCCAGCATTTGTGATTGGCTCATTGTCTTGCACTGGGATTGGTGGCATGAGTGCTAAACCTGCCCAGGGCTGGAGCCAGCATACAGTGTAAGGTCAGGAAGAAGGTGTGTCTTCTCTCTTTCCTGCAGT
Organism: Hydrochoerus hydrochaeris; assembly: GCA_004027455.1. NCBI lineage: Eukaryota > Metazoa > Chordata > Mammalia > Rodentia > Hydrochaeridae > Hydrochoerus > Hydrochoerus hydrochaeris. The sequence goes on from PVLA01004859.1 coordinate 93,554, forward strand.
TCTCTCAGTGTTTTGGGGGGGGGCATGAATGGCAGCTCCACCATGCCACCCTGCCTTGGAGCCAGCTGAGTATGGACTGAAACCTCCAAAATGTTAAGAAATAAACCTTCCCTAATTTTGGGTATCAGGTATTTTGTCTCAACAATGAGAGAAAAGTAACTAAGACAGTTTGTAACACTCCAAGCCATCCAGTGTATTTCCCCATGGTGCTAGAGATCGAACCAAGGGCCCAGAGACCAAGGTTCTCTCACTGAGCTACATTCATAGCCCGGCCAATTTTGTTCCTAACACTTTTGCTTCTGGTCTTGAAATGCATTAATGATAAAATGTTTATTCCATAATACCAAGCCACAATGTCATCAAGATAATAAAGCAAAATGGTACAGGCAATACCAGGAAGGGAGAGGAGTGCAGGGACTTCTCTTCCAACACAGTCCTTACAAGGTGAGTGGTTTGGGCTCTTGGCTAAGGTTACAGACACTGTACCAGGCAAGGCTGATGCCTCCTAGAGGAACAGTCAGTCGGTCAAGTCCTTGTGTGCACTACCCTCTCTGAATTGCACGACTGTTTTGTTTGGCTTTGTTTTTTGTGACAGGGTCTCATTATGCTGTTAAGGCTGAACTCACTTTGTAATCCAGACTTGCCTGGAGCTCACTGCAATTCTCCTGCCTCAGCCTCCCAAATGCTAGGATTATAGTTGTGCATCACTACACAACTGTTGTTATTTTTGATCAGTATGAAATCTAAGAAGATAGGAAAAAAATATAAAGACACTAAACACAGAAGACATTGAATTTTTTGGGGGTGGGGACAGGGTCTCACTGTGCAGTTCAGCTGGCCTTGGACCACTCTGTAGCCCAGGCTGGCCTTGGACTCACTCTGTAGCCCAGGCTGGTCTCGAACTGGAAGACATTGAAGTTAAGGTTGGGGAATTAAAACCTGGATTAGGGCAGCGGCTGAGGGAAACTGGAGGAGAAATCAAGAATCATTCTAAATTTTTTTTTTTTTATCAGTACTGGCCGAACTCACGGCCGCATACTTGCTCAAGGCAGGCACTTATGCTGCTGAGCTAAATCCCCAACCCCTGGAACATTCTAAACTGAGTGTGGTGGCACAGGCCTATAATCCCAGCCCTCTGGGGAGGCTGAGGCAGGAAGATCACAAATGTCATCTCCCTCTGGGAAATTGAGTGATTTAATGAAACCATTTCTCAAAAGAAAAAAGAGGCAGGACATGGTGGTACACACCTGTAATCCCAGACTCAGAGGCTGAGGCAGGAGGATTGCCAAAGTCCAAGACCTAGACTGCATAGTGAGACCTTGTCTCAAAAACGTGAAAAAAGCTCTCCAAAAAACAACAAAGCACAACAACCACAGAGAGGGGGAGAGGGAGAGAGAGAAAGAGAGAGAGAGAGCAGAAGAAGGAGGAGGAGGAGGAGGAAAAAGAAGAGGAGGGGGGAGGAAAGGAGGGTAGGTTTGGGTATGTAGCACAACATTCAATCCCCAGTCCAGAAAGAAAGTTAATTTGAGGCCAGTCAAGGCATCTTAGAAAAACCCTGTCTCAAAATAAAATAAAAAGGGCCATTATTTATCTCAGTCCTAAGGTGCTGGATTCACTTCTCAGTATGAAACAGAAAGGAAAATTATCTCCAGCTGTGTCATAGCTGTGTCTGGATGTCCCCCAAAGCTTCATGCTATCCTAGGGGGGCTTTGCAGAGGTGGCTGGATCTAGAGTGTGTGATGGATTCATGGTGCAACGCTGGATTATCCTGCTAGGACTAACTCAGGCCCTTGATTAGTTTTCGGCCACCCTAATCCCAGTAGCCTGGATGCAATACAAGGGACAGAAAGAGGCTTATCTTCTCTCTTGCTTATTTTGCTTCCTCCTGCCTGTCATGAATTATTTCTCCTTTGCGATGCCCTCTGCCATGCCACCTGGCCTTGGAGCCAGCCCATGATGGACAGAAACCTCTACAAACTGTGAGCTACAATAAGCCTTTCCTCCTCTAACGTCAGGTGTCGAGTATTTTGTCTCAGCAACAAGAAAAATACCTGAAACCATTGTAAACTCAGGCGTCAGACCTGACCAATTATTTTGACAGCGCAAATGGTAGTTTGGAGGTTGCCCTAGGGGAAAGGTGATATAGCACATTTCATCAAAAAGTGATTCCTTAAAATGTCATTCCTAGGAGCCGAGAGTGTAGCTCAGTGGTAGACTGGATGCTTAACGATGTGCCAGGCCTGGGTTCAGTCCCCAGTGTGTACACACACACACACACACACACACACAGAGGCATCATTCTTTACAAGATAAAACAGTTCTGGTAACTGGCTGTTTAACATGAATATACTTAATAAAATTATAAGATAATAGACTTTGGGGTCTTTTGTTTGATTGTGGTTTGTTTTCTTTTCTTTCTTTCTTTTTCCTTTTTTTTTTTTTTTTTTTGAGACAGGGTCTTGCTGTGTAGCTCAGGTTGGCCTTGAACCCATCATGACCCTCCTAACTCAGTCTCCTAAATGCTGGGATTACAAGTGGCCACCACCATGCCTGGCTGCAATATATAAATGTGTGTGTGTGTATGTACGTGAGTGTTGTTTTGTTTTGTTCTGCTTTAGACAGGGCTTTCCTATGCAGTTCGGGCAGGCCTGGAGCTCACTTTGTAGCCCAGGTTAGTTTCAGTCTGGAAGCCTCAGCCTCCCAAGTACTGGGATTACAAACATGCACTACAGGGCATCTTTGTAATCCCAGTACTTGGGAGACTGAGGCAGGATGATTGCAATTTGGAGTCCAGCAGGGGCAACCTAATCACTTATGAGACCTTGTCTCAAAATAAAAAATAATAGTGATATAGGTGAATGAAACGCCCAACCTACTAGGCCCGAGAGTTCCTGTTCTCTAAAATCAAAGAATGAATTTTAGGAACAACAGAGGTGAAGAGTAGAATATATTTATTGAGAGAAAGAAAGCTTCTGTCTGAAGAGAGGCAGAAGGGGTTCCCGAGCAGGTTGCCTAAGGCTCTGTCTTTTCCAGGGATTTTTACAGAGTAAAACAGTGAGATTAGATGGCTCAAAAGTGAGGAAAAATGGGAATTTGCAAAGTGGGTATAAGATGATCCAGACTTAATCCCTAAGGATTATACTTAAGGGTGTGCTTGCATTTGTCTTGAGATCTGGCCCACAGCAAGAGGTGTGTTTCTCCTCCAAGGTTATCAGACATCTCGTCCTCTGCACCAGCTTCCTTGAGAGCCTAACCCTGTCTGACTGCCTATAATATTTCTAATTGGCTCAGCTTCCTGTAACATTAGGAAAACACTGGTGATGGCAGTGGGAAGGCCAGTATTGAGAGAGGATCAGAAAAAGATGGAGCCAAAGTTTAAGTTAAGAAAAAGAAACAGGCACCACGCCAAGCCAGTTTTCCCCACGATGTATTCTGGAACTGCACTAACTTTGCATGTAGCGGAAACACAGATCTATTCGGGCCACCGAGTTCTAGCAGATCTATTTTAGGACATAGGTGAGGATGGCAGGTAAGAACATCAGGATCCAGGGTCAGCAACACAGCTGGACTCGAGCTGTAAGGAAAAGGGACATAGCCAGACCCCACGCATGATGGGGCTGGGTTAGCGAAGGTGTCACCGGGCTACAGACGATACTAGGCTCTTGGGCCGTGGGGTTGTGTGTCATTGTCCTCTCTGTCTGTCTCTGTGACTCCCTCCGACCTCCTCAGTTGGTCATGACTTCTGCTTACTCATAATTTCAGCTTACTCATTATCTTTCCATAGCTAACATTCACCTTCTTTTTCCACAAGCAGCATGTTCGCTCTGTAAACTCCGAATTCTTTCATTTATTTATTTATTTAGTCTATTTGGGACAGTGTTTCACTATGTAGATCAGGCTAACCTTGAACTCCCTCTTCATCCCAAACTGGCCTCAAACTTCAAGTGATGCTCCTGCTCCAGCCTCCCGAGTGCTGGGATTATGGGCATGTGCTCAGATTGAAATGTGTGATCGCCATTACCTGAGCTCTTGAACCACAGATGGCTGGGTCCTTCCCGGCGTCCCTAATGCAGCAGTCTTGCAGAAGGTCCGAGAATTTGCTCTTTTTGTTTTGTTTGTGTGTTTGTTTCGAGACAGGGTCTCACTACGCGGTCCAAGCAAGCCTCAAACTCAGTCCCATTCCGACCTCCTGAGCAGGGATTCGGGATGCGCGACCTCACCACCCACCCCCCACCCCCGAGGATTTACATTTTTCTTCCCAGGTAATGCTGACTACACGATCCAGGAGCCACACTTGAGCAGCACTGGCCCACTTAGTCATCCTTCGTCTGTCTGGACAGCATAACTGGGCAAGCTCCCACTTGTTGGCAAAATCCTACTTCTGGACAGACTCTTGGGCTCATAATGGCTCTTTCCTTTTCTTTCTCTTCCCTTCTTTCCTTCTTTCTTTTTTCCAGTCTTTTCCTTTTTTCAACTTCCTTCTCTCATTGGCCTCCTCTTTTGGGCAAGCACCTAGGTCCTATGACTTTTGCAGCTGGACTGCATCGGACACCTCCTTCTCCTTTCCTTAATGACTACACGGATTAGAGTCCAGGGAAAGCACTTTTCACTGCGGACAGCAGGACAGTGAGAACATTCCTCTCCCTTGGGGCCGCAGGTAATGCCTGACAAGCAGCATTCACGATGCTCAAACACAAACTTTCCCAGGAGCGCAACCAGGCACGGAGCTGGCAGCTGGCAGACCCGCCCCATCCAGGCCCTGCCGGCCCCCGAGCTTCCGCAGGCTCCTTCTGCTCTCCCTCCAGCCTCGGTCAGTCCTGCTACCGGGCTCACTCCGGCCTTCTGTGTGTAGCCACCGGGCCCAGCAATACCCTCCCCAGGGTGTCCCCTTCCCACGCGTGAACCTGTCCGGTGAAGCTGCTTGTTGCGAGGTTACACGCGTAGCCACCAGGGTAGCTTTGCTGGGACAGCCCTGCGACGCAGCATGGCTCTCCTGTTCCCTCCTTCTTGTCATCACACTCAGCTAGGTCTTTGGGACACCTGTAAACACTTTGGTTTCAAGTCAGTGATGGTTAAATGTTGGTTTTTCCACATTGGTATTTCTTTTCTTTTCTTTTCTTTTCTTTTCTTTTCTTTTCTTTTCTTTTCTTTTCTTTTCTTTTTTAAACCATGATCTCCAACCCTTTCCTCTGAGATTTTGGGAAAGAGCTTTGACTTTTTACACTGTTTAAATAAACATGATTCTGCCCTCAGGTGTGGTAGTGTGAGCCTGAATTCCAAGGACTCTGGAAGGCTGAGGCAGGAGGATTACCAATTTGAGCCCAGCCTGGACAATCTAGTGGTTTACTGAGATCCTGTTTCAAAACAGAATAAAAAGGGGAAGCAATGTAGCTCAGAAAAGGCGCTGGGTTTAATCTTCTGGTACTGCAAAAATAATAACAAAAACAATAACAAACAAACAAGACTGCAGCTGGAATTTCTAACTTCTCTTGAGTTCATGACTAAGTAAGTTTCAACTCCTCCAAGCACACAGCTCCACCTAAGGAGCACCCAGAATTTAAATCCCGGCCCCAAGCCAGGTTTGGCGTTGATCTCTTTGTGCTAGTTTTTACTTATTTCTTAAAACAACATAACTTGTTTAAGTTCTTATTTAAGTACTTATTTTTAAAATGTTCTTATTTCTTAAAACAACATAAACAAAACCATAAGCCAGTCATACAGACTCTTTAATTGCTTCTTCTTTTTTTTTTTTTTTTACTTATTTTTTAATCATCCGGGCCCTTGATCATTGTAATTTGGATCTTTTTCCCTCCCTGGAGTCCCTCCCCCCTCCCCCTCTCTCTTAATTCCATTGAACAAGAAGCCAAATTCTGAGACGGGCCGCGGTGGTGCACTGTTGTAATATTAGCACTCGGGAGGCTGAGGCAGGAGGATTGTTGCGAGTTCGAGACCAGCCTGGGCTACAAAGTGAGCTCAAGGCCAAGCTGAACTGCATAGTAAGACCCTGTTTTAAAAAGGAAAAGAAAAGAAACCAACCAAAGTTTCAGTGACATCACCGGGCCACTGGCACCCGTCACTTGTCCACCTCTGAAGACATTAAACTCTTCCAAGCTTAATTTACTTGTGTTCAAATATGTTAAACTGGAACTCCTCAGAAGAGATTAGCCCCTGTACACGGTGATAAGCAGCTCTGGAAGCATTCCATAGTTTTGTGGGTTTTGTGTAGTGCCATGTATTGTTTTGTTTGTTCGTATCTGTTTTTGTTTTTTTTTAAACAGGGTGTAGTTCAGGCTGCGTAGTTCAGTTCACTGTGTAGCCCAGGCTGGCCTCAAATTTGTGGTGATCCCTCTGCCTCAGCCTCTCAGATGCTGGGATTACAGGTGAGCACACCATGCCCAGCCCATATACTGTTAAAGAGCAAAATAAAAGGTGTTGTGAAACAGGAGACAGATCCTCTGCCACTGGGGAAGTAGAGCTAGAGGGAGGAAGGAGGAAGGGAAGGCAAGGGTAGTAAAAATAATCGGGATGTGTCACGTACATATGCCGCAGCCCTGGGATCATTATGCACAGTACACACACACACACACACACACACACACGAGTGGACAAACCCCACAGAGGACCCGCCAATGGCAGAGAACATAGGGAGGGGTGTGCACAGCCTTAGCAAATGTAGATCGCAGCAGCTTTCAAATCTTTCTCTTCCCATTTTGGAAGAATTTCTCAGTAGCCTCTGGCATTTTATTTTATTTAGTAATTTATTATTATTATTATTATTGGTCTTTTTGAGACAGGGTCTCACTATGCAGTGCAGGCTGGCCTTGAGCTCACTTTGTAACCCAGGCTGGTCTAGAACTTGCAACAATCCTCCTGCCTCAGCCTCCCAAGTGCTGGTCTAGAACTTGCAACAATCCTCCTGCCTCAGCTCCCAAGTGCTGGTGGCTCCCAGCCACCACATCCGGCTACCTCTGGCATCTTCAACGGATTTTTCAGCTTCTTCTATTTTTGCTTTAACACAAATGCAATGCTTCGGTCACTTGCCAGTGAACCTAACTGGTGCTTTGGGGGACACTTGCTGTGTGTATCAGTAGCTGACCTAAGGTACCTGTGTCCTGGTTTGAGGATGCCCTTGGACTCTACCCCAGTACTCCCTGCCCTCTGTCTCTGTGCATTTTATGTCACCTCAGCATGAAGTATGGCTCCACCATTTCCGGGATGCCACACTGCTAGCAAAGTATGAACGGCTTTCTTTAGAATTCAAGGCACTCACAAAATGATCGCTCATCTTGTTTATCTTTTTTGCTATTATACTGGATCTTGAACCCAGGGCCTTGGCACTGAGCCACATCCCCAGCCCTTTTATTATGTCTTAATTTGAGGACAAGGTCTACACTGCCCAGGTAGGTCTCGAGCTGGCCAGTTTCCTGCCTCAGCCTGCCAGTCAGTTGTCTTCCTGCTGTCAGTTTGCAGAAAACTGGGCTATGCAGTACGTTGTCAGTACATAACTGAATCTAGCTACTGGCAAGTGGTGTTCACTTCCCTGTCTTCCAGCACCATGGTTTTCGAAGTGTGTGAGACCAAGCATCAGCTTCCCTGGGAAATTGTTAGACACGCACATTTTCTGACTTGTCCTATGCCCCAGGCCCACTGCATCACAAGTTCTGAGCCACCACAAACCCTCCAGGGGACTCTGATGCAGCCGAAGCTGCAGAACCACAGGTCTTTCCTTTAGTTTTCAGATCTAAAACAAAGTAAGGCACAGATTTAAAACAAACAAACAAAAAAAAACAGACCCGTCTTTGAATGGAAAAACCAATATTATGTAAGTGTAAAACTGTTCATTTTTTAAAAGCAAATGTCAATACTAAAGTATCTTTTACTAAAATTCTGCTACAAAGTCTATTTTCTGTATACTTTTCTTAATTTGCATAGCAGGCTGTAAAGAACAAGAGCAGATTCATTAATTTTCAACTCATTTGTCTCCCCCTTGTGGCAGAATTTTAAATAGTAAGCCACTTGTGTTTCTCAGAAACGTCTGAATGCCCTCAGGATTCCTCTTATGAATGACAATTAAAATTAATTGTCCCTCCCCACCAGATTAGAGATTTTTCTCTGCTGGCTCCAAGAGTGCTGCATAAAGCCTTGTGATTTGTGTCTTACACAGTGTTCGATAACCGACTTGTAAATATTCTCATTTTGTTATCTGTAACTTCTTAGTAATACGAATTCACTGCTCATGTTTCCAAGTGGTTTTTCATCCCTTCCAGGATTGCAACGACACCCAGGGGTCTGTCCTTTACTTATGACTGCTTCTCTCCCAAAATGCTCCAGGAGCCATATGATGCAGGGCACGTCCCACCACCAGATCTGCTTTAGGGACCCCCCATGTACCCCTAGACTTCTGAGTCACAGCAGAAGGAGATGAACAGCTCCCTGACTCTTACACCAGCCTGACAAAGTCTGAATTTTTAAAGGACTTTTTTGGTTTTCCGCGATGATTTACAGAGACCTCAGTGTCCTGTATCCCTTCCAAGATGTTAGCGGGGCCATTCGTAACCCTTTAGCAGGGATGTTAAAGGCTGGAAATCTGAAGCTACTTGGAAGACTATGCCTTCTCTGATTTTGTTTGGTTTTGTTTTTTTCGTACTGGGGCCCAAACTGAGGGCCTTTGCTCTGATCTACACTCACCCCTCTTTCACCTTTAGGTGTGCCGGGACTACAGGTGGGGACACCATGCTTGATTGGGATTTAATCTAACCAAATCTAAGCTAATCTTGCTAGGCAGTTCAGGCTGGCTTTGAACTCACTTTGAGTCCATGCTGGCCTTGAATTTGCAGTGATCCTCCTGCCTCAGCCTTCCGAGTGCTGGTATTACAGGCGTGTATCACCATGCCTGGCCAGTTTTTTTTTAAATCTTAATGCTTCTCAAATCTTGCCATGCAATAGTGGGGCTGACCCAGTTTATTAGCTGTGCCAGTCCATTCTTTGTCTCCTCTTCAGCTCATTCCGGGATGGATGACCAGCCTCATTCCTTTGACCCTAACTAGTCTGATGCCGGGGGTGGCATCTCTACCAATTTAGTTCTCCTGTTTTCTCCAGAAAAACAACAAGAGTAAAGTGTAGTAAGTAAACAAGTAATTTTCCTAATTTTCTAAGTCTCAATTCCCTGATGTGAAAGCGGAAGTTAGTAGACGGCTGATGTTTAGTTTGTGTGCAAATCAGGAAAAGGGAGCTGCTTCAAGCAGATGTGGCGATGCTCACCTGTGGTTCCAGCACTCAGGAGGCTGAGGCAAGAGGACCACTGCAACTCCAAGGCCAGCCTGGGCTATGTCGCCTGAACTACAGGGAGACTGTGTCAAAAAAAAAAAAGGGAAAACCAAACAAACAAACAAGCAAATGCGCCAAGCCTTTAGCTCACTCCAGGGCCCCAGTAATCCAACTTTCTTAGGACCCTACCACAGCATGGCTGAGTGGCTTCACCCTATTAGTTAGCTTTTAAGCATTTCTGACATCATTCTTGTTTATTTGTTTCTTGAGGCAGGGTCTTGGTATGTATTCCAAGCCTGACCTGTGCAATGCAGGCAGGGCTCAAATTTGGGATTCTACCGCCTCAGCCTCCAGGGTGCTGGGCTTACAGGTGTGAACACCACACTCAGTTTTTAATATCGTTCTTGATGATAGTTACCGTTTGAGATTGTTAGTCTTGAAGTAGGTTTAAAACAGGGTGGTACCACTCAAACCCTAGCCCTTTCTCAGACTCGTGTCCATAATCTTTTTTTGGATCCAGAGCAAAATTTCTGATCTGTAGCTCCACAGGATCCACCCTTGATCTGACTGGACCCTCAAAGATTTTTCCTCAAGCTTACCTCAAGTAATTTTCTCTTACTGTTACAGTAAACAAACAGCTTGTAGTCTTCCCTTCAATAACAGCTTTATTAAAATGAAGGACTGGAAACCTGGCATGATGGTACATGCCTGTAATCCCAGCCCTCAGGAGGCTGAGGCAGGAGGACCGTTGCAAGTTTAAGACCAGCCTGGGCTACAAAGTGAGCTCAAGGTCAGCCTGAACTGCATAGCGAGACCCTGTCTCAAAGAGAAAAAGAAAAAAAAAAGATGGAGGGCAGGGAGGGGATGCTGTTCAGCTGTTGAGCATATGCTTTGCACACCTTGGACCTGAGTTCGATCCCCAGCCCCGCATGCACACATACACACAAAGATATAAACTATGTACCATAAAATCCACCATTTAAAATATATATAGGAAAGCCAGGCAAGGTGGTGTATCCCTGTAATCCCAGCACTCAGGAGGCCCAGGCAGGAGGACCAGCAAGTGTTCAAGGACAGCCTGGACTACATAGCCAGATCCAGATCCTGTCTCAAAAAAACATATATATATGGGCCAGGTGTGGTGGTGCATGCCCTTAATCCCAGCACTCTGGGAGCCTGTGGCAGGAGGATCACAAATTCTAGCCCAGAATGGCCAACTCAGTGACTTAAAACATGCTGTCTCAAAATTTAAAAGGGCTGGGGATGTAGCCCAGTGCAAATCTGGGTTCAACTCTCGGTACCACAAAACCAAGCCTGGAGATGGAGCTAGGAATTAGAGAGCTTGCCAAGAGGCCCTGGACTCCATCCCCAGTGCTGCAAAAAGTCAATTAAAATACGCAAGTTAGTGGTTCTTAGTCGTCACAGAGACGTGCAACCATGATCACTAACTATACAGCATTTCCATCACCCTGAAAGAAACCCAGTTGCCGTCCCTCTTTCCTCCTCTGTCCCCCAAGCCCTGGCAACCATGAATCCTCCTCTCTTTCTAGATTTGCAGATTCTGGACATTTCATGTGAAGGAATCATTCAGTACTCGGGTTGTTGTGTCTGGCTTCTTCACTGGGTATGTGTTCAAGTTTGTAGCATGTATCTAGATTTCACTCACCTTTTTTTTTTAATCAATACTGGGGATCGAACTCACGACCTCGTGCTTGCAAGGCAGGTGCTTATGCTGCTGAGCTAAATCCCCAGCTCCACTCACCCTTCTTGCCAAAGAAGATTTGGCTATACTATATTTTGTCTATCACCTGTCTTATGTTTCTATTTCATCATTTATTTTCGGGGTTTTTTGGAGACAGGGTCTCACTATGTAGTGAATTCACTATGTAGCCCAGGTTGGCCTTGAACTCATGGCGATCCTGCTGCTTCAGCCTCCTGTGTGCTGCAAGTAGGTGTGCACCACCATTCCCGGCTGCTGTTTCCTTTTTCTTACTTTCTTTTTTCTTTTTGAGACAGGATCTCACTATGTCATTCAGGCTGGCCTTGAGCTTTCTTTGTAGCTCAGGCTGATCTTGAACTTGCAAGGATCCTTCTGCCTCAGCCTCTAGAGTGCTGGGAATACAGGTGTGTGCCATCATGTCCTGCTTTGGCTATGTTTCTACTTTAAAGCCAAACTAGTTTAGTTTTTCCACAGTGGCACCTGGATCTTGTTACTTTTTTTTTTTTTTAAGCAACTCTTAGTCACTGATAGTAGATAGTCTGAAAATGGAGTCCAGACCAGGTGTAGTGACTCTACCTGTAATCTCAGCACTCCAAGGAGGCTGAGGCAGGGTGGTAACTTCAAGCACAGCCCTGGAAACTTAGTGACTTAATGAGAATGTGTCTCAAAATAAAAAGATAAATACTGTGCTAAGTATAACTATTAGGTACTGTAAACATATACCAATAAAAATAAAAAGATAAATACAACTGAGGTCGTAGTTCGATGTGAAGGCCCTGGGTTTGATCACCAGTACTGAAATACAGGGCTCAATGATCCAATGCCTGCCTGGAAAGCACAAGGTCCTGAGTTTGATTCCCAGCACCACCACCGAAAGAACCCCAAACAACAACAAAAGTAAATAAATAAAATCATACGTACATGACTAGCTCGGCACAGTGGCCCACAACTATGATCCCAGCACTCATGAGCCACTGGCAGGGTGGCTGTGAATTTGAAGCCAGCCTGCGCTCCATGATGAATTCAAAGACAGCCTGAATTATATAGCAAAACCTTGTCTCAAAGAACCAGGTAAATAAATAAAAGAAAGAAAGGGCTCGTATGCAGGTCAGCAACAAGCCCATTAGTTCAATCCCTAGTATCATGAAAGAACTAATAGAATACAAAAATACCTTCCAATCACCAAAACTTGTCTCGATCTCCATGCTTCAAAGCTGATGCTTATCCTTTGTGTTACTGGGTAGATTGCTTCTAAGAAGCGGCTCACCAACTAAATGTTACAGGGCTCAGGTTGTTGGCCTTTTCTTCCGGAGTTGGATTCCAGGTTCTTCTCATCTTGAATGTAGAATTAAACAAACCAAGTAAAAAGCAGTGGCAAAGTTTATTCAAGGAAGTAGAAGTGAAGAGTGGGAGAGAAACTGGCTCAGCAGAGCAAGCATGGGCGGAGTAAACAGAAAAAGAGGGTAACAGCAAAGAGCAAAGCACAGGTTGCGTCTGGGAAACACAGTGTGGGCTGTCATGGAAAGCTGTGATAGCAAGCTCTTCGGTGGCAGTGACGAATCCTTTCATGTGGTCCAAATGTTGAGGAAATCCATGAGAACTCCATACAGGTCCTGTATGCCCTACTGGAATCCTGTGAAGGAGGCCAAAGTCAGGACTAGACCATCCTACTGAAAGCCCACGCAAGCTCTCAGAAGTCCACCTGCAGGGCTTTGGGAATAGTTCTGCGGTAACAGGTCCCGCCTACTTCCCTAGCCAGCTTTTGGCATGCCCTAATCTCCTACCACATTAGTACACCCCTGCTTTCAGTCTGAGACATGTTTCAAACTTTATTTTAATAGAACATGACCTGTAGTCCACAGAGGTAATTCTATGATGTCTTTCTTCCTCCCAAGGGAATGATTTTTCAATCTGTGTGTTATATTAAAATTACAGATTTTCTTTTCACTTTGTATCCTTTTTTTTGGTTTTGTTTTTGAGGCAGGATCTCACTGTGTAGTTCAGGCTGGCCTTGAACTCACTATGTAGCCCAGGCTGATGGTGTGGTTTGTTTAGATGTCCCTCCAAAGCCTCGTGCTGTCATGGAGGTGGCTGAATCCAACATTCATGATTGGTTCTTTGTCTAGCGCTGGGATTGGTGGTGTGAGTGTTGCACCCACCCAGGGGCAGGTAGCTGGCATAAAATATAAGGGAGGGAAGGAGGTGTGTTTTTCCTCTTTTTCCCCCATTTTGCTCTTCTTACTTGCAGCCATGTGAATGGGTGCTCCTCAACCATGCCACCCTGCCTCAGAGCCAGCTGAGTATGGACTGAAACTTCTACAAACTGTAAGCTAAATAAACTTTTTCTTCCTTAATTTTGGGCATCAGTTATTTTGTCTCAGCAACAAAAGAAAAATAACCAAGATAGCTGGCCTTGATCTGGAAGTAATCCTCTTGCCTCAGCTTCCTGAATGCTGGGCTTACAGGTGTGCCAACAGATTCTGTATATGCATCGTTCTGTAAATATATAGAATATTTCTCAATGAATACACAAGAAACCAGTAAAAACAGGTAAAAATGGCTGCCTTAGGAGACAAGGATAGTAAGCTGTCTTTTTACTCTGTATCTCCCCTACATTTTAAGTGTTGGGAATTGAACCTAAGGCTGCACACATGCTAAGCATGTGCTCTACTAATGAACTACACCTCCAGCCTCCTGCCTTTTGAGACCCTGTCTAAAAACAAACACCCCCCTCCAAAAAAAAAAAAAAAAAGACAAAGCTGAGGGAACAGAGCACTCTTCAGGAATGAAAATATGCGTGCTTTGCCAGGTCAGTGTGAAAATTTGGGCCATCCCATTTAAATAAACACCTCATATTTCCAAGGAAGATTATTAGCATTTGGAATTAATGAGGTGATCCTCATGCCTCGGCCTCCTGAGTGCTAGGATTACAGCTATGTACCACCATGCCGAGCATCTTCTTTTATAACAAATTTATTTTTAAACATCTGACAGGATACCACTTCGTTCTACTTGTTGGTGGCCACAAGATGTTATGGCAGAAAACTTACATGTTTAAATAGCAGGGGTCATCCCTAACTTGCCCAGGCTGGGATCCAATATGTGCCATGCTGCCCGGCTAATGTTTGTTTTGTTTTGTTTTGCTGAGACCAAGGTGACTCACTATGTGACTTGGGGTGAACTTGCCCTCCCTCTGTAGCTCAGGCTGATTTTGTAATCCTTATCCTTTTGCTCCAGTCCCCCCACCCTGCCCCATGGTAGGATTATATGCATTTCCACCTTCTCCTGCTAGAGCACATTTACACTTAAAAAGGTTTGTATATGAAGACATCTAGAAGATATAAATAAAAAAAAATTTTTTTTTTTTTTGGTACTGGGGATTGAACTCACAACCTTGCACTTACCAGGCAAGCACACTGCTGAGCTAAGTCCCTGGCTCCACAAATTGCTTTTTAAAAGCATACTATTTTTAAAATAAAATTACCAGTAAGTCAATGCACATAAAACAGTATGTGCCAAACACTAGGCTAATTTTATCTTCTGCATATTATCTCATTTGATCCTTATAATAACCTTTGTTTAAAGCCTTGCTGCTAATAATGCAATAGATGTGGCAGGTAGCAGACTTCAAAGGCTACATGATCACTGTGTCTCAGGTATAAAAATCACTTATTGTATGATCAGAAAAATCCATGAAGCCTGGGATTTAGCTCACTGCCTGGCAAGAGCCAGGCTGTGAGTTCAATTCTTAGTGAAAAAAAAAAGAAAAAAAAAAGAAAAATCTGTGAAATGCTTTAAGAAAATTCACCCTGAGGAAGCCAGGGTCAGGGATATAGCTCAGTGGTACAGTACCTGCCTGGCAAAGCTCAAGTTCCTAAATTCAATACCCAGTACCAATAAATAAATAAATAAATAAATAAATAGAAATTGTGCTCCAAAATTCTCTTGCCCAGTTCTTTTTATATTCTTTATTTTTATATTTTGGGTTTTTTTTGAGACAGGGTCTTGATGTACAGTTCAGGCTGGCCTTGGGCTCACTTTGTAGCCCAGGATGGTCTCAAACTCGCAACAATCCTCATGCCTCAGCCTCCTGAGTGCTGGGATTACCAGCATGCACCACCATACCCAGCTTCTCTTCTCATATAATCATTTGTTTTTGTTTGTTTGTTGAGACAGGATCTGACCAAGCAGCTGAGGCTGGCCTGAAACTCCTGGGGATTCTTTTACCTCAGTTTCCCAAATACTAAACTTACAGGTATGTTCTATTGTTATAGGCAGCTGAGTTACATAGAAATATTATAGGCAGTCACAGGCATAGGCCATAGGAGGAGCCAGTGCAGAAGGCTAGATGCAGTCTTGAGGGAGACACTGGATTTTTTTTTTTTTTTTTTTTTTATACTGGGGCTCAAACTCATGACCTCATGGCCAGGGCAGGAGCTTACACTGCTAAGCTAAACCACCAGCAAGATTGATATTCTAAATAGATCTTTATCACCCTGAGGAAGCCAGGAGTCATCATCCCAACCCCCTACAGGAAGAGCCACTGCTGTTAAACATGCCCACTTGCTACATGACTCACTTCCCCATTTGTTCCTGATTTAATCAATTTTACCTGAGCAGTTAATCTTATTGGTTGACCATAGTTTTGTCCCAATTTATGCCCACCTTGTGAGTTCCCATGTTTTCCCCACCTTGAACCCATCTCATCTTGTTTTAACTCTATAAAAGTCCTTAAAGAGATAGTTTTTCACAACCCACCCCCTGCCCTGAACCCCTTCTGTCTCTCAGATAGCTTTCTTTCTCTCAATAAATACATTCTGCTCTTAACTTCTGTTGTTCCTAAAATTCATTCTTTGCTTTTAGAGAATATGAACTCATATTGGACATACAGTAGGTTGGGAGTTCCGTTCCCCTGTATCACTACAACACCCAGCTCTCCCAGAACTATTAGTACCTCCTAGCACTTGATGGATCTGTGTACTCTTGTACACCCAAAATCCCTGTAGGCCGGAGACCAAACCCACTTTATTTTTCATATTCCTGTAGAGTGTTTTGGGCAACAAGCTTTTATCTTAGCGTGTTAAAGAGATGGGCCTTTAACTAACTTGAAGATCAGCATTCGCGCAGTATTAAGAATTTCTTTTCAAGCTGTCTGTAGTGGCTCAGGCCTGCAATCTCGGCTTGAGACTGGGAGGTCAGGCAGAAGCAATCGGGAATTCATCTGAGGCTGGGCACTTTGGGGAGACCCTGCCTCAGAAGTAAAAAGGGCTGGAACGTGACTCAATAGTACAGCGCTTGCCCAACAGTGCAAGGCCCTGGGTTCGATTTCCACAACGCAAAAACAGAGAAAATGGCATGTACGCGGCAGTGACCAAGGACTCTGCCCATTTTCTCCACTGTCTCTCCTTGTGCCTTCTTTCTGTCCTCGGGCTCTCCTGTGCTCTGCTCCCAACGCACCTGCAGCCCTACACAGCAATGGAGCCCTAGCTGCCGGTGACACTAGCGGGGCAGGAAACGGTCTCCTCGCGCTTCCCGGGTCTCCCAGCATCCGCCAGACCCAGTTTCCGGCCGTCGGCCGCCATCTTGAATCCTGGTGACTGGAACCGGAGGAGCCGCTGCCCGCACTAAAGATGGGCGGTCCAGGGTGGGCGTGACTAGCGACCTAGTGCGCGGGCCCATGTCGGCGACCGAGGAATTCAGGCGGGAGGGCCCAGCGACAGAGGAGGAAGGCGAGGAGGAAGAGGAGGCAGTAAGCATTAAGCCGGCAGCGCTGGCGGCGTGGCGGGATGGCTTTGCGGGCGGCGGTGGGTCCGGGCGCGCGGCGCCTGGCGCCTCTGCCGCACTCAGTCCTGGCGGCCCCGCCGTGGCGACAGTGGAGTAGGACTAGAAGCACCTTCGGTGAGGTCGCTTGTTTCTCCTTGAAAAATGCGGGGCCCGCTTATCACAAAGGCGGCGTAGCTGCGGCGGCATCTGGGATCTTTGCTTGTTAATGCATCTCTGCTCACTTGCACGCTAACTTGTTAACCTTTTTCTTCCAGCAGGAGCAGTTCGTTCTGGTGGAGTTGTCAGGAATTATTGATTCAGACTTTCTCTCCAAATGTGAAAATAAATGCAAGATTTTGGTGAGTCTTTGCGGGATTGTAGGCTTTCTTGACGGTTGAGAAGAAATGGAGCAATACCCATCTGCCGGTCGATACACTCAGCCCAATGTCAGAGCAGCGAGGAACAAGGTCCCTGCGGAAACCCAGAGATGTGTCACTGTGCCCCAGTGGCTGACGGGATTTGGGGGGAACATTTTGTCATGAAATAACGAGGCATATTGAAAACATGTTTTATTTTATTTTAAGAGAATAAAACAAAACAAAGCAAACCAAAATAAAACAGCAAAGTAGAGGAGACTAAAACAATGCAAATAACAGGATTTCAGAAAAAGACAGGAAATCAACAGTGGCTACCAGAATGTCTCTTGTTTTCTTCAAAATAATTGTCCATACCTTCACACACAATAAGTTAATACACATCAAAATAGTATAAAAGCAGTTAACATACAAGAATGAGAGCCTTAAGGACTTTCAAGACCAGTCACTAGGAAACTAGTAATGGCTACCATAATGTCTCTTGTTTTCTTCAAAATAGCTGTCCATATATTCCTACGTAATACTTTGTTTTAGAAAGGGAGATGGGAAAAGGCAAGTGAAGGGAGGACAGATTTTCACAGAGGTTAAACTGAAGGAGAAAAGTTCCAAGAAGATATCTCCTAAGAAACAATTTAAAAGACATTTTTTCCTTGTGGTGGTGGAACTCTACCACTTAGCTACATCCCCAGCCTGACCTTATTTTATATATTTTTAGCTAGGTTCTGGCTTAGGTTGCCCACCATGGGCCCAGACTTGCAACTGTCCTATCTCAGCCTCCCAGAGTGCTCGGATTGATTTTAGGTGTGCACCACTATGTCCAGCTTTTATTCTTTTCTTTTTTTTCCTTTTTTTTTTGTACTGTGAACTGAACTCAGGACCTAGACAGGCACTTATGCTGCTGAGCTATATCCCTAACCACCTCCCCGATTTTGTTTTTTTTTTTTTTTTGAGACAAGGTCCTGTTGCATAGCCCAGGCTGACCTCAAATGTGGAAACCTTCCTCTGCCTTCCAGCTGCCAGGTGTACAGTCATTACAGGTGTGCCCCACCATGCCAGGCTTGTTTATTGCCTCTTGTTGGGGGCAACAATGGAGAATAAACCTGGGGCCGTCACATGCTCAGCACAGCTCTATCACAGAGCCAAACCTAGAATCTTTTATCATTTTAGCCTAAAAGCCCTTGAACTACTGTCGACAAAAAAACTTGCTCTTCTACTTTAAACTTGAAGAGGATGTGGATTGAAACTGACATCTTTGGGCCAGCTGTGGTGGTGCAGACTATGATCCTAGCACTTGGGAGGCTGAGGCCAGAGATACTCTACAAATTTGAGGCCAGCCTGCATCACAAAGTGAGACCTTGTCAAAAAAAAATAAAGAAGCTGAACCATAAAGTAGCCTTTGGGTTCTAGCTTTTGAGGTCAGAGCAGTGGTAATTTTGTACTTGGTAGAGCAAGATCTCCTAGCCTAGCCACGCCCCGTGGCACAGGGCTGTAATCCCAGCGTTTAGGAGGCTGAGGCAGGAAGATGGTGAGTTGGAGGTCATCCTGACCTACACAGTGAAACACTGTCTAAAAGCCCATCTCCGCCCCAAAACAGACGCTATAGATTTAGGTTCCCCAGCGTGGGAGATGCGTTTCCTCGGTAGGCAGAGGACATGTTGGAGGCTTTTCCCCATGACTTGATGCTCCTTTATTCTGCCCTAGGGGATTGACACGGATCGGCCCATCTTACAGTTGGACAACTACGTCTTTGCTGGGGAGTATGAAGGTAGGAGGGTGTCGGCTAGATGTGGCCTTGGATACTCCTTTCAGAGGGGGAGCTCTGCTGTTCCTCCACAATGTGCCTTCAAATTTTTCTGCAGATACTCTTGGAACTTGTGTTATATTTGAAGAAAATGTTGAACATGGTAAGTAATTGTTATGCCAGCCCACCTTTTTTGTCTGTCTTTCTTTCTCTTTCTTTCTTTCTTTCTTTCTTTCTTTCTTTCTTTCTTTCTTTCTCTTTCTTTCTCTTTCTTTCTTTCTTTCTTTCTTTCTTTCTTTCTTTCTTTCTTTCTAGGAAGGATCTCACATAATGTAATCATTATGTCTTCAAATGTGTACTAATAAATAAAAAGAAACAAAACAAAACACTTACTCCCTTCTTATGTCCTTAGAAGTGATCACTCTTTTGAATTTAGTGTTTATCTTTCCTATACCTGGCTTCAGTTTTTTGTTTTTTGTTGTTTTGCACTGAGGTTGAGCCCAGGGTCTTATTCATGATAGACAAGCTACACTGACTTATCCCACAGCCTCAAGCTTGAACATACACACAGTGGTACTATTTATTGTTTGTAGATACAACATATGTAATACAAAATTGAGCATAGGAGCTGGGAGTGGTGGCGCATGGCCATAATCCCTGCACTGAGGAGCCTGAGGGAGGAGGATCATCATGAGTTTGAGGCCAGCCTGAGCCACATCAGAGAGTTTGTGGCCTGCCTGAACTAATAGCGAGACCCTATCTCAAAAAAAACAAACAAAAACCCCAACAAAATTTGATACAAATGATACCATGCTATACACATCATTCTGTATCTTTTTCCACTCAGGTAGATTTTCAAGTTATACATGTTGAGACATATATATTTTTGTATTGTATTATCCCTACTGTGTCCTATTCCATTTTGTGGCTGTGCCACAATTTATCCTCCAGACACTGCTACTGTGTGTGTAAACTGATAACTACACTTTTTTTTTTTTTGGTACTGGAGATTAAACTCACAGTGTTGTACATGCCAGGCATGCACTTGTGCCGGCTATCGGGGACCTGGTCTAGATCCCCAATCTCCCAAATGAGTGAAGGCTTAAATAAATGAGACAAGTGGTATGATTTTTAGGGCTCCAGGAGGATCACAACCCTCTGCAGAGTTTGAGACTCTGTGGGCTAAGACAGTGAATGTCTCTGGGCAGCCCGTATTTATTTAGTATTCAAACAAGGAAGGGGTTAGCGTGGAAAACACAGGGAACCTGAGCAGGACCTTGGGAGGGGTTCAAGGACCCCTCCAAGCAACAGACTGATAATTAAGGAGAGCCATCCTAGGAGAGAGTCTCCAGGTGAAGCCTGCTATAAACGTGAAATGCCTGCAGTCACAGTCTCCATCCTATTAATTGGGGCTGAAGCCAGGTGTCCTCAGCTGGGGTCTGTCTTACTCCCCGAGGTTTTTCCTTGTTCTTAGGTCAGCCACGTCACAGCCCTGCACATGTATTCAGCTTCAACAGCCCCACACCTGGCTTTTTTTTTTTTTTTTTTGTCTTTTTGAGACAGGGTCTCACTGTGCAGTTCAGACTGGTTTTAAGCTCACTTTATGGCCCAGGCTGCTCTCGAATTTGCAGCAATCCTCCTGCCTCGGCTTCCCAAGTGCTGGGATTACAGGTGTGCACCACCACACCTAATAATGCATTTTTGATAACTATACCTTAGCAGCACAGTGTTATCTCATGTGAAATTCACCAGTAATTATTAATAGCTATTATCGCTATGACGTATCGTTCTATGTGCCATGTATATTGACCTTTAATCCTCACTACAACCTGAGAAGCTAGATACTGGTATGATTTTCATTTTATGGCTGAAGAAACTGGCTCTCAGATGGGTAAGTAACACACCCCAGCTCACACAGGAAGTAAGTGGCAGAGCCGGGACTGGCAGAGTCTGGAGTCAGAGCCCACATTCTTGCGCGTGTGCTGGGGATCGAACCAAGGACCCACTCCTGCTGAGCTCACTGTCTACCCCAGAGTTACAGCCACAGCTTTAGTTATGCCTATTACCTCACTACAAAGATGCTGTGCACATATTTTTTGTCTTCTTGTGTATGTGTATAAAGATGACAGTTGAGTTTACATTGAGAAAGACACTGATGGGGCTTGAGGTGTGGTTCAGTGGTAAAGATAATGCTTAGCATGTGTGAGGCCCTGGGTTCAAGCCCCGGTCCCCAAAGAAATATATGAACAGACATGAACAAGTTGTGAGTTTATACTCGCAGAGCAGAGCGTGGAAGTGCTCAGTGCCTCCTCCCTCCTGTCTAGGCCCAGTTCCCTGACCCTACAGGGCCAGGCAGCAGGTTGGCAGTTTTGCCTGGCTGCTTTTTAATTTTTTTTTTTTTTTAAAGAGGGGGGAAGCAAAACAGAAAAAAGGGTAGAAACAATACAGAATTTCAAAAAAAAAAAAACAGTAAGAAATCACTATTTGATACATTACATATCGGGCTGCTTTTTATGTTTCAGGATGATCCTACCCTAGCCTCCCTCAGACTTAACGTTCAAAGACAGGCTTTGGTCCTTTTTGACCTGACCCCCGACCCCATCCCCGTACTACTAGAGAGAGAGCCTGTGGCCTTCACACACCTGTATCTGTAGCTCTTTTTATTCTGAGACAAGGTCTCATTAAATTGCTGAGTTGTCATGCTTGTAATCCCAGCACTTGGGAGGCAGACGCAGGAGGATCATTGCGAGTTTGAGACCAGCCTGGGCTACAAAGTGAGCTCAAGGCCAGCCTGAACTGTATAGCGAGACCCTGTCTCAAAAAGACAAAAAAAAAAAAAAATTGCTGAGTTGTCTAGGCTGGGCTTGAATTTAGAATCTTCCTGCCTCAGCTTCCTAGAGTGCTGGGGATCACAGGTGTGTGGCATTGTGCCTGGCTTTCATTCTGAATGGTAGCATTATGCGTAACATGCTGAAGGACACATCTGGCTTTTTTTTTTCTTTCTTTGAGACAGGGACTTGCTATGCAGTTCAGGCCAGGCTTGGCTCACTTTCTAGCCCAGGCTGGTCTCAAACTGGCAACAGTCCTCCTGCTTCAGCCTCCCGAGTGCTGGGATTACAGATGTGCCACCACAGCTGGCTCTTTTTTTTTTTTTTCCTTTTAAAGCAGAATATATTTATTGAGAGAAAGCAAGCTTCTGTCAGAGAGAGACAGACGGTGTCCCAAGTGGGTTGCCAAAGACTGTCTTTTCTAGAGGCTTTTATAGAGCAAAACTATGAGGTGAGGTGGGTCTAAGGGGGGAAAAATGGGAACTCACAAGGTGGGTGTGAGGTGAGAGAACTGTGGTCAACCAAAAAGATAAATTGTTCAGGTAAAACTGTTTAAATCAGGGATAAACGGGGAAGGGAGTCACATAGCAAGGGGGCAAACTTAAAGAGCAGTGACTTTCTTTGGTGGTTAGCAAAGTGACTCCTAGCTTCCTCAAGGAAGGTCACATTTCTGATTCTATTTTCACACTTTAAGGATTGAGCTTGTCAGGCCTGTCCATTGACTGACTCATAGTTTTGTTGTGTCTCTTGGAGATGTTTGCTGTTTTTGTGTCCAGTTGTGCCTTCAAGTGATGTCTTTTAGCTGCTACTTCTCTGTGACTGGAGCAGGAGGATGACTTACACTATACTAACTTGCTAAGTAGTTTAGTTTAACTCCTTGAGCGGGAATTATTGGAGTTCACGTCATTATTTTATTTGATGGCATCAAGCAGTGTAATAGTTGTTTTGTGTTCTAGTGGATACAGAAGGCAACAATAAAACGGTGCTGAAATATAAATGCCACACAATGAAGAAGCTCAGCATGACCAGAACTCTCCTGACAGAGAAGAAGGAAGGAGAGGAAAGCACAGGTTAGTTCGCTTAACTCTCAAAACAATTGATGTCGTGTGGGTCTTTTTTTTTTTGAGACAGGGTCTCACTATGCAGTTCAGGCTGGCCTTCATGAGCTCACATTGTAACCCAGGCTGGTCTCGAACTCGCAAAGATGTTCCTGCCTCAGCCCCTAGAGTGCTGGGATTAGAGGCATGCGCCACCACACCCAGCTCTCATTTTGGTTTCGACCATGACTCCTAGCCTTCAGGGCATTCCTTGGGGCTGTAATAAGAACTGTGTGCAATATGTTTAGTATTTTACAACTGAGCACTTGCTAGCATGTGCTGGCCCTGGATTCATCCCTGACTCCACAAAATAAATAAATAAAACTTTCCAGCAATGGAATTGGCCTCTTTTTGAGCTAATGACAACAAAAGGTTTTAGATATCCCTTTGGGTAGGAGGTACAGCTCAGTGGTAGAGCACCTGCCCAGTATCCATGAGGCCCTGGGTCTGACCTCCCACCCCCACCAGCATAACAAACTAAAGAAATGAAAATTGAGCATGCTACATGAAAGGAACCAGCATAAATTAAAAATTCAGCTCACTCTAATGTGGCTGAGGCATACAATAAACATCTGTCTGCTCTGCCCTGGAACCAACCATGGAGAGTTTGTTGAGAAGTGAGACAAGATTTCCAAGCCCTAGGAAATTCAACAGCATCTGTCTCTCTTCTTATCTTTCATTAAAAACTTAATTTGGAAATTGAGTGGATGATGCTAGCATTTCTGAATTCCCACGGTATAACCCCAGGAAATCACCCAGAGAGTTTTGGAGAATGTAGCAGCCTTCCCAAGAAACTTAACAGCTGGAAAAAGCTGATTTTGTATGTGGATGAAACTCTTGACCACAGTCGTTGGTCCTGAGTCTAATTTTTAGCACCCATTTAGTGTTCTCCAGCTGCATCCATCACAGTCTAGAGACTTGGACCAGTATATCTTGCCTCACTGCAGGGACATGGCTGTGGAGCTGAAGAGATAATCATGTGATGATTTAAACTTTCATTGCTCATAAAAATACTTGAGACTGGGCCTGGTGGCACACGACTATAATCCCAGCGCTTGAGAGGCCGAGACAGGAGGATCACTGCAGGTTTGAGGCCGGTTCTGGCTACACAGCGAGTTCAAGGCCAGTGTGAACTACATTAGCAAGACCCTGTCTCAAAACAACAAAAGGAGTAATTGAAACTTTAGCAAATAAGACTCTGCTCCTAGCTTAATAGAACTATTATATTTTAGGCAAGGAATAAACACTTCAAAGGTACATCGATCCATGGAAATTATTGTATCAAATGTGTATAAAAAACACTTGTTCTTTGAATATCCCAAAAATGTCTCTCTTGTGTGTGTGGTGCTGGGATAAAACCCAGGGCACATGCTAGGCAAGTATTTTACTGTGAAACTCAGCCCTTTGATTTTTGACTTTTGAGACAGGGTCTTTCTAAGTGACCCATGCTGGTCTTGAACTTGTCATCCTTCTGCCTCAGCCTCCAGAGTAAGCTTGCACCACAGATATGCACCATTGTGCCTGCCTAAAACTATTCCTTTTTTAAAGGCATCTCATTAAAAATAACAAAGGAGGAGGTTCTAGGCTCTGGAATGAACATGAAAGCCAAATGTATGTCATAAGTTAGCTATCATTTACATAACTGATTAAAGGAATTTTGGGATTTCCTCACAGTGTTTGTTCTCATTATAACAACAAAGAAGTCAGAATCTCATGCGGTTCCTGTGAATCAGGGATTTAGGCTCAGGGTCCTCCCATGAGGCTACTGTCAGTGTGCTGTTTAAACTGCTGTCACTTTAGAGCTTGACTAAAGCTGCTCTGATTGTAGTGGCACAGTCACGTGGCTGGTAAGGCTGTTACTGCTGTTGGTATGAGGCTTTGGGCCCTGCCACTCGGACCTCCCCACAGGACTGTGAACGGTAGGTAGCAGCTGTCATGGCAGCTCACTGCTCTCAGATCTGATAACCCGTGAGAACAGGTAGAAGTCTCCATAGCTTTGAGCAGCCACCCTGAGAACTCGCATTCTGTCATTTCTGCAGTTAGCTGTTCTGTGCGGGAGGGAGCTGCACAGGGGTACCGGACGGGAGGCTGGAGATCTCTGGGGACTGCCAGTGGCCGGCTGCCCTCCTGGGCAGTGTGCAGGAGGCAGAATGAAAGACAGGAGGTGTAGCCTGTACCTTCTTGGTACTTGTGCTCTAAATCACATTCTGCTGGGGAGGTAGCTCAGTGGTAGAACCCATACTTATTGTGCACCAAGTCCTAGGTTCAAACCCCAGCACCAAAAAAAAAAAAAAAAAAAAAAGTAAGGAAATATTAAATAATCTTGAGACAGACATACACAAATGTGACTCAACAGCCAATTTTGTATATTTAAGATTCTGCTATGTGCCAGGTGTGGTGGCTCATGCCTGTAATCCCAGCACTTTGGAGGCTAAGGCAGGAGGACTGTTGAAATTTTGAGACCAACCTGGGCTACAAAGTGAACTCAAGGCCAGCCTGAACTGTATAGGGAGACCCTGTCTCAAAAACACAGGAAAAAAAAACTTGTGCTATGTGACAGGTACTATTGTAAGTGACAGAATAAAGGACCATGCCCAGGTTTTGAACCTGGATGACTGGAAATGATGTGGAGATAAAAGGGGAGGGGAAAAACTAAATTGGAGGGAAAGCTCTAATGAATTTTTGAGACTTTACAGGAATAATGAAAAGATACGCTCAGCAAGGAAGCTTCAGCCCTGGAGAGGATTCAGGTTATTGCAGGAAATGGGAGCAGACAAGAGTAGGTAGGGTGGGAAGGTAGGTGGAGGTACTTTAGAGATATCTAATGGAATTCAGCGGGTGCCTATTAATTTATATTATGAACCTAAGCTTCTTATCCACTGAAAATATTTGGCTAAAAGGTAATAAGGGTAAGAGGGAAAATGGCATTACTGGAGAAGCCCTTCACTGTGGGGTATTAAGAGATTAGGGATTTACCTATGAGTATGGAAAGGAACAAGAAATCAGTTTTGTTTCTGTTTTTTGCGACAAGGTCTCGCTCTTCAGGCTGATCTTGAACTCACTATGTAGCCCAGGCTGGCCTGGAACTCACTGCAATCCTCCTGCCTCAGCCTCCTGAGTGCTGAGATTACAGGTGTGCACCACCACGCCCAGCTGATAGCTGCTTCCTTCACAACTGGATTTTCTAGCAGAAAATGATGTGAGAGGGCTGGGGAGGTAGCCAGTGGTAGAGCATGTGCTTAGCAGGTGAAGGCCCTGGGTTCAATCCCCAGAACTCTTCTCCCCACAGAAATGAAAAAGATAATGATAAGAGACCTAACTTGGAAGGTAACAGTAGTGCCATCATGGTATGATGACAATTGAATAGGTAGAGAGAAAATCATAGGAAGGTGACCCAGTTTCCCTTAAGGAACAAGATGGCAGTGAGAACTCAGATTTTTCTTCTCAGAGTTGAGAATTGGACTCTTGGAAAAGTGTGATTGAAGTGAAGACTTGTGGTGATTGTGAAGATGTGCCCCCTCTGGGTCTCCATGGAAGATGAAAATGACACATGTAACTTTTTATCAGTACTTATAGTTGGTTTATACTGGAGTTTTACTTCACGTACATGCCCTGGATAAAACCTTATGGTACACTTTAATTCCTTTTTCATGTTTCTTTCTCGGATTGTCCCTTGTCCTGCCCAAATTAGGTGGAGTTGAATGGCTGCAGCTGAAGGAAAATGATTTCGCCTACAGACCCAACATGATCTGTAGCTTTATCCACGAAAATGAAGACGAAGCTGTAGCTCCAGCCTCAAAAAAACGTTCGAGGGTGGAAGAGCAAGAGACTAAC
The DNA here is from genome assembly GCA_004027455.1 of Hydrochoerus hydrochaeris. Lineage (NCBI taxonomy): Eukaryota > Metazoa > Chordata > Mammalia > Rodentia > Hydrochaeridae > Hydrochoerus > Hydrochoerus hydrochaeris. Next base: position 120,178 of record PVLA01004859.1, read on the forward strand.
GTGAAAGACAGCCCAGACCTCATCTGTGACCAGCAGGAAGCGGAAGGTTCTGGCCCTCCTGTTGGCCTGTCTTCTGAGATGGAAGGTTCTGTTCTTATGGAAACTCAGTTTGCTGCCTTAAAAAATCAGCCCTTGATAAAATGCTCTCATAATAACAAGTCATGAACTTGTGCCAAAGCATTTTCATGTCAAATAATTGGCTGCATAGCTTTCAGTTGATTCACTGCTTTTGTTGTCTACACAGACATTTCAGTTACAGCACAGTGTAATTAATATACCAGAATCATTCAGGACCTGACATGAGTTAAATTTTTGTTTGCTTTTTTCATTCCAGGTCTCACACTGTAGTCCACACTGGACTTGAACTTGCCATGTGTCCTGGCTGGCCTTGACGTCATAATGTTCCTGCCTCAACCTCTTGAGTACAGTTATAAATTTTAAAACAGGTATGGTGGCCCACACCTGTAACTGCAGCTGCTCATCAGGCTGAAGCAGGAGTCAAGATTACCTGGGCAACATAGGGAGATGCTGTCTTCAAATAAGGGGGTGGGTTGGGGATGTAGCTCCATGGTAGAGCACTCCTGGGTTTGCTCCCCAGGATCACAGAACAATAAAGTTTACATGACTTTAGGTTCCCTTGTCTGATGAGTACTGTGATGAACCTTTTAGTAAGCTGTGAGTTTTTCCATTGCTGCTATTTCCTGTTAACCCCAATTAGTAGCGTAAAGGCCAAATATATTGTCATACAGTTTCATAGGTCCTAGGTTGGATAGAGTCTCGAAGAGGTGAAACTCTTTAAGTCCCAGCAGCACTTTTCCGGAGGCTGGGGGTAGGGGTAGCGATGGATGAATCCATCTGCTTGCTCATTCCATGGCTGGCAGAATTCAAATTCTTTGCCACTGAAGAATGAAGGTCGAATTTCCCTGCTGTTTGTCAGATGAGGGCCATTTCCAGCACCTAGAAGCTGCCCACATCCCTTGGCCTGTGGCCCCTTCTCTTCAAAGCTACCAATGGTGGTTTCCTTTTCCCATTTTGAATCTCTCCTGTTAATTTTTTCTGACTCACTTTTGTTTTTGGTGGTGCTGGGATTTGAACCCAGAACTTCTACAGAACTACATCTGCACATCTGCAGCCATTTTTTCTTAAGATGGGGCCTCACTAAGTTGCCTAAGATGATCTTAAACTCCTCATTCAGCCTCCTGAGTAGCTGTGATTACAAGCATGTACCACAGCCTTTGCTTCTGTTTCTTTCTTTTTTTTTTTTTAAGTCTTTTTGAGACGAAGTCTCACTGTGCAGTTCAGGCTGGCCTTGAACTCACTTTGTAGCCCAGGCTGGCCTCAAACTTGAAGTGATCCTCAGCATGTGTCACCATGCCCATTTGTTTCTACTTTTAAGGCTTGGATTATTTGGGTAATTTCCTTATTTGAGATCTGTTACTGTAAGTGCCTTTTGCCATGAAACTTCATGTACAGGCATGATAATCTTTAGGGGCCATTCTCCATTCTATTACAGGAAGTTTTTAGGAACAGAAACAAATTTTGAGGTGCTTAAAGATAAAAGTATAATTCCTAATATTTCAGCTTCAATTTCACTCCTTTCCCAATTGAGAAAGATTATTGAGATTCAACCATAATAATCATTATGGTAAAAACCTAGGTCTGTTCTTAAATTTTTTGTGTACCAACGATTAAACCTAGGGCCTTCTCACTTATCCTAAGTCCTTTTTTTCATTTATTGTTTGTTCGAGACAGGTTCTTGCTATGTAGTTCAGGCTGGCCTTGAGCTCACTTTGTACACAGATTGGCTTCAAACTCTTGGTGATCCTCCTGTCTCAGCCTCCTGAGTACTGGGATTACAGGTGTGCACCACCATGCTGGCTCTTTTTTTTTAAGTTTTGAGACAGGGTCTTGCTAAGTCACTAAATGCCTAGCCTGGGTTTCAACTTCAATCCTTCTGCCTCAGCCTCCAGATTAAAACTAGGGCCTTGTACATGCTAAGCATGTGTTCTGCCACTGAGCTACAATTTCAGCTCCTATCTTTAAAGTAAATTATTAATAAAGTTTGATATTTCATTATAGGTTGAGCTGTATGAAATTGCCAATATTTGTTTCTAACTACAGTTTCATGCATTTATCCTAACACTAATAAGTTAAAGTACATCTCCCAGCTGGGTGTGGTGACTCATGCCTTTACAGCTCACTCTGTAGCCTAGGCTGGTCTTGAACTCGAAAAGATCCTCCTGCTTCAGCCTCCTGAGTGCTGGGATTATAGGTGTGAGCCACCTTGTCCTGCATGGGTTTGAATTTTTTTATTTTTTTTGGTACCGGGGACCAGACTCACAACCTTGTGTTTATCAGGCAGGTGCTTAAGCCACTGAGCTAAATCCCTGGCCCCTTGAATTTTTGATATACACACAGAAGAAGCAGTCTGTTACTGAAAACCAGTAAGCTAGCTGGGTATTAAGTTCTCTATCACTCAGCTACATTCCAGCCTCAAGATCCCGAATTACATCTACAAAGACTTTTTTTTCCAAATAGTAGTATTCATGGGTTTGCAAGATTTAAATATGATACATATATTTTTTTCTGTCTCTTTTTTGAGAAGGGGTTTACTAGGTTGCCCAGCCTCCTAAGTCACTGGTGAGGCAGGGAGCTAACAAGACTTTAAAACTGCTTAAGTCACATGCTCGAGGCCAAAGAGCAAAAACTGCAGAGACAGAGGCTGGGGATTTAGCTCAGCAGCATAAGTGCCTGCCTTGCAAGCGTGCGGTCGTGAGTTTGATTCCCAGTACTGATAAAAAAACTGCAGGGACGGAATTGAACCCAAGCAGTCTGGCTTGGGAGTCTGGGTGTATAAGGCAAGAGCTGACAGGAAGTGAAACAGGCACTTGATAGAAAATGAGCAGGCTCCTACAGCTTAGGGTTTTAAGAGGAGAAAGAAAGCAAATGCTTAATCTCTGCTGTCTGTGGCCATGCTTCTTTCCCATAATAAACTTATTTTAGCCTTAGACATTGGCCCATGTATGATTTCCATCTTACGTGAAATAAGAAATCATGGTAGCTGGTGGCCCTGGGACCACAGACTTGTACCACTGTGTCTGGCTTTTAACTACAACTTTGTTTTGGGGACAAGTTGCCCAGGTTGGCCTTAAATGCATGATCCTTTTGCCTCAGTCTCCTGAGTAGATGGAGTTACAGGCAGGCACCACCACTCCAGCTCAAGAGTAATTTCCTTATTACCAGTGCCAAGGCCCTCTCTGACCAGTCCTAAAACAATCAACCAGACCACCATCTGACCAAGACTGCTGGACTATGCATACTTCAGTCTCCTTGCTTCCACTGGCCTCTGCCTTTCCAGTATAGCTACACGAATCCTGCCCTTCACTATTACTTTTTGTTTGATTTCTTTGGGCCATGTAACCAGATCTGATTTGCTGGGACCACCAGACTTGGCCTCTGGCTTAGGACTCTTCCCAAGAACATCAGGTAAAGACAAGAATGGAAAACTACACACCACCCTCCCTTATGAATATAGACGCAAAAGTCCTCAGCGAACTGAGCATGTTGGTGCATGGCTACAATCCCAGCACTCTGGGAGACGGGTCGGAGGACTGCAAATTAGAGCCCCACTTGGGCAACTCGGCAAGTCAGCGCACTGTCTCAAAATAAAGAAGGGCTGCAGTTCTACCTGGGAGCTGAAGTCCTGGATTAAATCAGTAATACTGCAAACAAAACAAAACAAAAACCACCCAAATCAAACATATATATATATATAAAATAAGCATACACCACAAGTAGGATTTGTCCTAGGAATGCAAGGTTGGCTGACATGTGAAAATCAATCCATGTAACACTACATATTCATAGGAGTAAAAGACTATATGATCATTTCAATAGATGCAGATAAAACATGACAAAAAACAACAGGTAATTAACACACTCAAGCTGCTACCACTGAGCAACATCAGCACTCCTTTCTGTTACTTGTTTGTGTTTTTGAAACAAGGCCTCACTTTGCAGTTCAGGCTGGCCTTGAGCTCACTATGTAGCCCAAGCTGGTCTCAAACTCATAATGATCCTCCTGCCTTGGTGTGCAGGGATTACAGGCATGTGCCACCATGCTCAGCTGTTATTTTAAAACAGGGTCTCATTGAGCTTCCCAGGCTGGTTTCAAACTTGGGATCTTCCTGCTTCAGCTTCTCAAGTGGTTGGGATTATAGGCTTGTGCCATCATGCCTGGCTTTACACTCACCACTTGCATTTAACACTGTACAAAGGAAACCAGGCAAGATGGAGAAAGGCACCAAGATCAAAAGGAGATGTAAAATTATCTCCATTTACAGATGATATGGTTTCTGTATTAAAAAATTACAGGTGATTTTTCCAGGTATGATGGCACACACCTGTAATCTCAGTACTCGGGAGGGTGAGGCAGGAGGATCCAGAGTACACCAGCCTCCAGGCTACACAGTGAGAACTTGTCTCAAAAAATTAGAGGCCAGCTGTGATACTCCTGTAATCCCAGCACTTGGGAACCTGAGGCAGGATTGCTGTGAGTTTGAGGCCAGCCTGCACTACATAGTGAGACCCTGTCTCAACAACAATAGAAAATTTGGAGGAATCCAAACAATGCTAAAAGACTCAGTAAGTGAACTCAGCTAGATTGCAGTATAAGATCACTATATAAACCTTAACTATATTTCTATGTATTAGCAATGAGCAAACCAAAAATGAAATTCAGAAAACAATTTACAATACCATCAAATTAGGGCATGTGCAGAGGTGCACACCTATAACTTCAACTAATTGGGAGGCTGAGGCAATAGGACTACAAATTTGAGGTCAGTCTGGCAATTCAGTGAATAAAAAAAAAAAGGCTGGGGAAAAAATAAAACGAAGCTGGGTGTGGTGACACACACCTGTAATCCCAGTATATGGGAGGCTGAGGAAGGAGGATCACCAGGAGTTTTAGAGCATCCTGAGCTACACAGTTTAAGGCCAGTTTGAACTAAACATTGAGACCTTGTCTCCAAAAACAAAACAAAATAAAAAAAATTAAAAAGATGTAGCTGCTGCTCAGTGTTAGAAAATTAGCCTGGCATGGGCAAATGCTTAGATTTGATCCCCAATATATCCCCCTGCCCCCCCAAAATCTAAACGAAAAAACCAAAATAAAAAACAAATAGTAACAAACAACACTATTGAAAGAAATAGAAGCCCTAAATAAATAGATCTTCCATGTTCAAGACTGGAAGACTGGAAGATGCCAATATTTCTCATGTTGATCTATGGATTCAATCACTATCCAAACCCTAGCTGCCTGTGTTGCAGAAGTTAATCTTATAACCAATATAGGAATTTTATTTTGAAAAAGAAGAACAAAGTTGAAAGGTTCACACTTCTTGGTTTCAAAATTTAATGTAATGCTCCTGGGCATGGTGGCACTTTCCTGTCATCCCAGTGTTACAGGCGGCTGAGTTAGTTAGAAATACTATAGGCAGTCAGACACAGCTGGGACGTCAAAGGAGCCAGAGCAGAGTTCAGACACCTGGCAGCCTAGGAGGAGACAATCACCTCCTGCTGTGGGCCAGATCTCAAGACAAAAAGGCAAAGCAAATATAACCACATCCTAAGGATCCACAGTCCAAATACTTCTCTATTACCTCAGGAAGTCAGGAGTCAGCATCCTACCCCACAACAGGAAGAGTCACTGCTGTTAAGTGTGCCTGTGACTCTTACTATGTGACTCGCTCCCCCATTTGCTCGGAATTTAATCAATTTTACCTGAGCAATTAATCTTATTGGTTGACCAGTTCTGTCCCGCCTTATACCCACCTTATAAATTCCCATTTTTCCCCACCTTTGACCCTCCTAACCTCATGATTTTACTCTTTAAGAGTCCTTGAAAAAGACAGTCCTTGGCAACCCTCTTGGGACCCCTTCTGCCTCTCTCAGACAGAAGCTTTCTTTCTTAACCTCTTAACCTCTGTTGTTCCTAAAATTCATTCTTTGTTTTTAGAGAACACGAACTCCTACCGGACATAATGGGTCGAGAGTTTCATTCCCCTATATCACCAGCAGTGAGGAGGCTGAGGCAGGAGGGCTGCCTGTTCAAGGCCATACTGGGCTACACAATGAATTAAAGGCCAACCTGAACAACGTATCAAGACTCTGTCTCCAAAGAAGAAACAAAAACAAAACCACTACCAGAAAGAATAAAACAAACAAAAACCCCACACTGAGGTACTGATCCATGCTACATGTATAAACACAAAGTCAGTCAGCTGAAAGTCAGAATAATGCAACAACTTGCGTGAGTCCATTTACAACATAAATGTTCAGTATAGACACATCTACGGAATATAAGTAGATTAATAGTTGCCCCAGGTTGGTGGAAGAGAAAACTGTGAATGACGCCACTGGCTGGGTGGTATTCTCCTTTTGAGATAAAATATTCTGAAATTAGATAGTGGTGATGGTTCCACCTCTTTGCTAATACAGTGAACCAAAACCAAGGGAACTGTGACTTCGGAATTACATGCCAATTTAAAAGTAGAAAAGAAACACAACGAGCAGTATTTTCATTATTTTTTGTATGCTTGAGAATTGGATAGTAATAAACTGCCTCATTTGACCTCACCATTCAGTGACGCCCATTGCAAACGAATATTTTTAGTCACTACATAAATACCTGCGGTACTCTGAACCTTTCTAGCATGTTGGGGGATTCCCTGAGAACACCCGGTCCCTGCACACCCGACTCAGATTTACTGACAAACCTGTGCATCGGTCGCGAAAGGTGAAACTAAACTGTTACGTCGTATTTTAATTTCCGGCAAAGTGTCGAGACGTAAACCCGTAACCAGGGAAACAGAGCGCGGTCCCACCCAAAATGGCCACCGTCGCCTAGCGACGAGGCCGTCCCAGGAAGTTGCGTCACGCTCACGTTCCGTTTCCGGCTGCTCCGGCGCAAGCGCTTACTTCGCGCATGAGCACAGTGCGCATGTGTTCCCTGGACCAAGGTGGGAGAGATGGACCCCTTGGACCGAGTTCTGTAAGTTGAGGAGAGGGTCTCCCGTGACAAGCGTGATATTGTCTCTGCCCCCTGTCTTCCTGGCTTTCACTTTACTTCTTGACCTTTGGCGTGGCGGGATGAGGACCTTTTAATACAGATTTTAACACGTGCAGTTTGCACAGTGGCGGAGCCGGGAAGCTCGTTTCCTGGTTTCCACTTTCCTTCTTGACCTTTGACGTGGCGGGATGCGGACCTTTTAATACAAATTTTAACGCTTGGAGTTTGCAGAGGGGCGGAGCCGGGAAGCTCGCAGAAACCTGGGCTGCCTTTATCTTAGCCATTGGAAAAACGTCTGGAGTCGGGGCTAAGGCAGGAAGGAAGGTCGCTGCGATTCGAGGCCAGCGTGGGCTACATAGTGAGTAGCCAACCTGGGCTGTATAGCGACACCCACTCTCAAACAAAACAAGTAACAAAAACCCCAAACATGTCTGGAGGAAAGGTAGTGATCGATAATCGGAAACGAAGGCATAGATCTTTCGCAAAAGCAAAAGTGATGGAGAGATGGCGGAAGGAGAGAGGAAAGGGACATATAAGATGTATTTTGTGTGCGTGTACCAACTCTCCACAATGAATGCAATCATTATGTACTGCAAATAAGTACTGTTAAATAAAGAAAAGTCCAGGGACTGGGATGTGGCGTAGCTTGTTTGAGGCACCCGGTTCAGTCCGTGTACAAACGTACTGTCAGAAACGTCTGGCTTTTAAAGAGAGGGAGGTGGTAAAAGGAAGGCTTCGGAATCTGAGAGACCTTGGTGACATCTGGGGGGGGCCATTAAACCTTTTTTGTTTTTTCCCAGCATGGGAGGGGATTGAACCCAGAGCACGTGCACTGAGCTACATTTCCAGCTTTTTTTTTGTTTTGAGAAGGGTCATGCTGTGTAGTCCAGGCTGGCCTTGAACTTGCTCTGTGGCCCAGGCTGGCCTTGAATCCGCAGCATTTTCCTGCCTCAGCCTCCCAAGTGCTGGCATTACAGGCGTGCGCCACCATACCTAGGGCGATGTTTGTTTTGTTTTATTTTATTTATTTTTTGTGGTACCAGGATTGAACTCACGACCTTGCACTTGCCAGGCAGCACTACTGAGCCAAATCCCTGGCCCGAATGAAGCCGTGCCCCCCCCCCCCGCCCCCAGTACTGGGGATTGCGATGCTTGTTTTAAATTCATTCAGAAAACAGGTATTGGAGCTTCTAAATATTCCTGTTTGCTGTGCTTTCTCTTGTGATTTTACCTAGACTAATACGTCATATAAACGACAGTTTGGTTCTAGCAGTTTTGCACACCTCCTGTACCTGGCTGCTGAGGCTATAATGGTGAGTAAGGCTAGTCTACGCTCCGATAGAGGAGCAAACAGCCAGGAGAGCAGGTAAAGCACTGTTTACATTTGTGCCGGTTAGTGAGAAATAACAACAGGTGCTAGAGACTATAGAGCCCTGACTACCCTAAAGACACATTACATGTGTCTTCCCTCATCTTTTTTTTTTTTTTTTTTGTCCTGTTTCTGGAGATTGAATCCAGGGAGCACTGAGAAACATACCCAGCTTTTGCATTTTTAAATTTCTAGATAAGGTCAAATTAAATAGTCCAGATGACCTCTAACTAGGGGATCCTCCCGCCTGAGCCTCCAGAGTAGCTGGGATTACAGGCACATGCTGACAAGCCTGGCTACATAGTATTTGGTTTGATTTGATAAAATGGGTGTCTTTATTAGCCAGTAAACGACATAACAAATATGTAACATTTTATTCCAGGGGAGAATTTTTAATTATACCTGTGAGCTGGATGAGGTGGTATATGCCTGGCATCCCAGCACTTTGAGAGGCTGAGGAGGAGGATCCCGAGTTGGAGCCCTAATGTCCTGGAAGACCCTGTCTCAAAATAAAAAATAAAAAGCTTTGGGGATACAGCTTACTACAGAGACCCTGGGTTCAATCACCAGTTTACCCTCCTTCAAAAGAAGAAAAAAACCCAACAAAACCAAAATACACAAAGATTTTCAAAACTTCTCCATGAGAAATAAAAGTGTGTGTAGAGTACATCTGTTTCATCTTGTGGCACCCCCACGTCCACCCCGGGGATTAAATTCAGAGCTTTTTTGGTTTTTTTTGAAACAGACTCTCACTTTGCAGTTCGGGCTGGCCTTGAGCTCACTTTGTAGCCCAGGCTGGTACTGAACTCAACAGTCCTCCCCACTCAGCCTCCTGAGGGCTGGGATTCCAGGTGTGCAACACCATGCCCAGAGTTAAATCCAGAGCCTTGGTACCAACTCTATCTCCAGTCAGTCCTTTTTAGTTTTGGAGGCAGGGTTTTGTTTACTTCCCAAGGCTGGTCTCAAATTTAGAATCCTCTGATTCAGCCTCCCAGAGTGCTAGGATTATAGCCATGTACCCTCAGGTCTCACCTGTCCTGTTTTTGTTTTTATTTTTTCTAACTTAATGTATCCATACTACTGCAAGAGGAAGGGTCATAGCTTTTTAAGAGAAGATTCTTTTGACAGATGGCAGAGAAACTTTGAAAAGTAAAACACTTATATAGAGAAGGTAAAGGAAAAACTTTGTGAAAAATGTATAAAAACATGGCACTCCTGTCAATTCATGAAGTCAGAATAATGAATTTATTTTTTCTTCATATTTTACAGGGAGCAGTAAGTGGTCTTAAGTTTTTTGTTGTTGTTGTTGTTTTGTTTTTTTTGGTACTGGGGATTGAACTCACAACCTTGTGCTTGCCAGGCAGGCACTGTGCCTTAGAGCTGTATCCCCAGCCCTAAGATAAGTTTTTAAATCTAGCTCATTTGGAAGATTGGTCTCTGTACTGTGTGATCTTGGGTAAATTCTGTATTCATTTTAGTTTGTTTATAAACAAAGAGTAATTGTAACCATTGGGTTGTGGTGAAGGCTCACTGTGTAGAATTACTCTATAATACTGTCAACAATTACTGTTCTTTGAGAGCAGTAATGTGGATTTTCTTAGCTAGGATGTTAGAGCGGACAGTATGTTTCCTGGCAGTCACTATAGTTTTGTCCCTGGAAGAAAGATTGTTTAATTGGCCTCCCTAGCTTCAGTAAATGCCCACAGGTTGATGTGCAGTTCTTTGTGTTAGGGTGTAGGCATCAGTTATTTACTTTAAGTTTGAAGAAAAAATAATGAATAAAAAAACATCGTTTGAGTCCTTTATTTTTTAATTGGAAAAAATTTAGAAAAGAGTAATAAAAGAATATTGGGAAGATCAAAATGAAACCTTTTTTTTTTAATCAAAAGCTAATAAAACACCAGTAGTAGAAAATCTTTTACTGATACCTCATTAAATGTGAGATTTTTGTTTAATGGTGGAGTCCCAGTTGATAAATAAGTCAGTGGAATATAGATTGATTTTTTTTTTTTTTAAGAATTTGTTCTTGTTCAAGTCTTGATTTTGCGATATGAGGAATATGATTTTTTTTTAATGAGGAATATGTTTATAAATTGTTATAAATTGTGCTTTTTCTGAACAGAAAGCCCAAAACAAAAAGGGCCAAGAGATTCCTTGAGAAGAGAGAACCGAAACTTAGTGAAAACATTAAAAATGCCATGCTGATTAAAGGGGGAAATGCAAATGCAACGGTGACACAAGTCCTGAAAGACGTGGTACGTACATGCACTTACTGTCTCAGTGGTATTGAAGTCATTTTAGAAGTCTTCATACCAAGTTAGGCTGCTGGAGAAACATACAGGAAAGTGTGTCTTGTCTTGCCATTGGCTAGCTTTAGAGAAGAACTGAAATCAGAAGTTGTTTGCCTTGCCAGGGAACTGATTACGGATTGCAGATTTTGGAAAATAGAAAAGTCGTTGCTGTTAGCCTGGCAAAGAGCACTGGAGTCTGGTGGTGGTAAAGAAGTGAGAACTGATGAATGCACAGCTAGTGAGGGCAGAGGCTTTGGGTATTAATGAGAGTTACTGTGTCCCAGGTTTCTGGCTTACATGCCACTGGGCAGTGTCTGGATAGGGTTAAGTGCTCAGTAAGAGTTTAATCAGCATATGTAGATATCTCATTGGTAGTTTTGAGTATTTAGGCCTTAAAATATAGCTGATAGATTTTAGTGAGTTAGGTCAACGAAGTAATTTAACTTTTTGGTTTGATTTGGTTTGGTTTTCTTTTCTCTTTTTTTTGAGACAATCTCACTATATAGTCTAGGCTGGCCTTGAACTCATGACTATTCTAATCTCTGTCTCCCGAGGGCTGAGATTACAGATGTGCACCAGCTTGCCCAGCTCTGAGTGTGTTTTAAAACTGGACAAAATTCCTTATGGTTTTTTTTTTTTATTGTTTTGTTTTTATTTTTATTGGTACCAGGGATCGAACTCAAGACTGCGTGCTTGTAAGGCAGGTGCTTATGCTGCTGAGCTAAATCCCCAGCCCCGTTTTTTTTTTTTTTTTTTTTTTTTTTTTTTTTTTTTTTTTTTTTTTTTTTTGAGGGAGGGTCTCATTATGTAGTTCAGGCTGGCCTTGATTTCACTGCAATCCTCCTGCCTCAGCCTTGGGATTACAGACGGGTGCCACCATGCCTAGCTTCTTGATGCTTATCAAACATAGTCAATTCAGGTATCTTAATGCCTAATATATTTTATATGTGCATCTTTTGTTCTTTTTTGTTCATCCTCTTTGGAATGGTTGTGTAGATGTCATTGCATTGGCAGGACAATGCCCCCTTTTTTCCTAGCTCCTTTCCATGCAGTGACCCTTCTTTTTTAAATAAGTTCTAAGAATAGCATGGTGTTTCTGATTATCACAGTGGTTCATATTCAAAATGATGACCCTGGATTGTCAGCAAATCGAAGCTGTGTTCATTCCCTTGAAACAGGGAGTGTTTGGCTAAGAATCACCATCAAAAGTTTTAGCTAAAAAGGTGATGTCACTGGTCGGTTTCCTTTATTTACTAGCTCTAATATTTTTTTCCCTCACTGATGTGTTTCTCCAGCACAAGGTGGTGCCTTATGTGTTTGCTGTTCCCTTTGTGCTAGTCCCTGGCCATGTAGGTAATCGATTGTAGGAAAGTAGAAGGAAGTAAATTAAAAAAAAAAAAACTAGAAAGTAAGAAAAAAAATTTTTTTTTTTTTTTTTTTTTTTGTCTTTTTGAGACAGGGTCTCTTTATGCAGTTCAGGCTGGTCTTGAGCTCACTTTGTAACCTAGGCTGGTCTCGAACTTACAATAATCCTCCTGCCTCAGACTCCCAGTTGCTGGGATTACAGGGGTGAGCCACCACACCCGGCTAACAAAAAAATTTTTCTAAAAGACTGTGTTTGAACTCTGAATAGTGTTCTAGTCATTACTGTGACTGTTCTGAGTTTTGTTACCTTCAGTTATATCATTGCGGTCACCACTAACAGGTTTTGTTTTATTTTGGCTTTTGCCTTTCCACTCCCATTTTGCATGAAGAGAATGAACTGAGTAGAGTTTAAGAAAAGGAGGAATTATGTAAGTTGGAGAGACCATTGAAAGGACATGAAAACCTTGAACTAGTAAAGTCTAGTCTAAGTTGAATATTAAGCATAAGTTACAGGTTACTTTGTGTGATCAAAGGGAGCCAAGTGGAAGATACCAGAACAGGATTCAGGCTGTTAGCGGTCTTGTAGGATAAATGTTACAGTGCTTTATTTTTGTCTCTGCTTTTCAGAATGTCTTTTTTGAAAGCTATAAATTATGTTTTACAGTATGCACTGAAAAAGCCATATGGAGTTCTGTATAAAAAGTAAGTCATGATTTTTTAAAACTTTATTAAAATAAATTATTTTATTCCACTGTAAAAGTTACAACCATTCTATGGAAGATTTAGAAGAAAAACTATTATATATGTTGAAACAATTATAGATTTATAGGAAGTTGTAAGAATAATAGAGTTCCTGTATATCCTTCGCCTAGCTTCCCCTAACATTCTATTTTTTTTGGTTTGGGTTTTTTTTTTGTCTTTTTGAGACAGGGTCTTGCTATGCAGTTCAGGCTGGCCTTGAGCTCACTTTGTAGCCCAGGCTGGTCTCAAACTTACAATAATCCTCCTGCCTCAGTCTCCCGAGTGCTGGGATTACAGGCGTGCACCACTACACTTGGCTCCGATGTACTTTAAATCTAGGTTATTTATACAGCCTAATGCAATCTAAGTGCTGTGTGCATGCTGTTATACTCTGTTGTTCAGGAAATCCTGATAGGCAACAAATTGTCCATGTTCAGTACAGATGCAATTTCCATGCCAAATACTTTGTGTTTACCGTTGGTTGAATCCATTGATGCTGAATCCATAGATAACAGAGCCAATTGTATCTGAAACTTTTGCTCATTAATTTTAACATCCATCGCATTGTGTGTGTGTATCATTGTGATTACTATGGTGCTCTAATAGTGGTTTTCTGTTTCCATTGTTTCTTCTACATGGACTAATTTGATTTCTGAAGGAAGGTCCATCACTCATGTACTTTTTAGTGTCTTAATTCAGTGTGGACTCAGTATATTCTCCTGGGATATATCCATTGCTGTCATTATTGTGTTGCTGAAATTTTTCTGCCTTGTTGCAGTATAGTCCATTCTCACATAGCAGACAGAACGATCCTTTAAGACAAAATTTAGGGCTGAGGCTGTAGCGCAGTAGCAGAATGCTTGCCTAGCATGCACTGATCCCTGAGTACAATCCCCAGTACCACAGTAAATAAATAGATTCAAATAAAGAAAGAAAATTTAGATCTGATCATATTACTGTCCTGTTTAAACTCTCATGTTCCCCATTACTCTTCTAATTGTGATCTGCATCCCTTACCTTGACTGAGAAAGCCCTGTGTAATCTGGGACTTGTCTGCATCTATAACCTGTTTCCCACTATTACCTTTTTACTCACTCATCTCCAGTGACTTTGTTTCTTTCTGTTTCTTGAAGAGTTTTTCATGTCGATCTCAATCTTTGCTTATTGAGAGTAATAACTTCAGAACTTGTCAGTGGCTAACCCATTAATCAGGGCTCTTCATCAACAGTACCTTGTGATGTTGTTTTTGTTACTACTGTTGCTTTATTTATTTATTTGTTCATTTATTTCTGAGATGGGGTCTTGCTGTGTAGTTCAGGTGATCTCAAACTCACTATGCTGTCCAGGGTGGCCTCAAAACAGGTCCTGCTGCCTCAGCCTTCTGAGTTCTGGATTCAGGTGTGCATCACCACCGCCAGCTGACTACTATTTCTGTTTAGATTTATTAGTTTTCCAACAGGATCTAAGCTCCATGAACTGATGTGGTGGTGGACATAGAAATCTCAATGCTTGGGAGGTTGAGGCAGAAGGATCAGGAGTCAGATGCTGCACAGTGAGTTCAGGCCTGGTCTAGACTATGTAGAGACTGTATCCCCTGAAAAAAGAAGAAAAGAGAAAATAGTCTTCATGCAAGCAAGCATGTTATGTTATTTGACATAGCATTATAGTATCCTTTGCTTCTAAAACCATGCCTGGCATATAGCAGATTTTCAGGTATTTGAATGATTATCTTTCCAGCCACCATGCCCAGCTTTTCCAGGTTTTTCCCCCCAATCATCCAAGTATAAAATTATCTTTGACTTATACAAGTATTAATTGTATTAGCAAGATTATTAAACTTGGTATCATCTCTTTTTAATATTCTTAGGAAAAACATTACTAGACCATTTGAGGATCAGACATCACTGGTAAGTGTAAGAATCTTCTGAAGAGCACATATAATACATGTTTTGTGAATTTGTGATTTTTTTTTTTTAATCCTATGTGAGTATTTTTTATTTTTTATTTATTTATTTTTTTAAGGAGGTCATGTGCAGGGTCTTGCCAAGTTGTCTAAACTAGTTTTGAATGCCTGACTTCATTCTCCTGCCTCAGCCTCCCAAAGACATCACTAATAAATGTTATTCATGCTTTCAAGTACATTGATAGAAAATGAGAAATCGGCTGGGCGTGGTGGTCATGCCTGTAATCCTGGCACTCCGGAAGGCTGAGGCGCACAGTGAGACCCAGTCTGCAAAACAAAATATTTTAAAAATCTGACTTCTCCTTTCAGATACTTTCGGAACAAGGAATACTGCCTGAATGGTTGCTAACAGTTGTCATTTGCTTTGTTGGAGTTAGTCAGGTTCCTGTTTGAGTGTTATTGTCAACCAGAGCTAAATGAAAAGGGCTAATGAATGAAATCAGAAGATAAAACTTTGTAGTAAATGGTCAGTGACGGATGAACTTTGAAAATGTGATTACATCAGTTTCTTTCTTAAAAAGTTTCTTGTCTATTATTATTATTATTATTTGAGAGGGTTCCTAGTTTAGGCCAGCCTCCCAATTTACGATGTTCCTGTCTCAGTCTCCAGAGAGCCAGGATTACTACAGTCCATGCCCAACTTTCTTAAGAAAATATGAAGAGAATAAGTGTTTTAAAATACTAAATTTAGCCTGATGTGGGAGCACACACCAGTAATCTCAGCATTCTAGGAGGCTGAGGCAGGATTGTATCTTTGAGCCCAGACTGAACAACCTAGCTAGACCCCGTCTCAAACTATAAAAATTTGTTTTAAAAAAAAAAAAAAGGGCCAGAGGTGCAGCCCACTACCAGAGCCATGGGTTTGGTCCCCACCACCATGAAACAGCAAAGCTATTAAAGTTGACTTGGCGAAAATAAAGATCTAAGCTGCCTTTATAGGGACTCATTTTTTTTTCTCCTGATTTATGAATTTAAAAGAAATATGTTGGAATACAATCTCAATAATTCAAAGACTAAAATTAAATTCCTGATGTGGAAACTAACCAATAAAAATTTTAAAAATGTTAGAAATTAAAAATATATTGGCAAAATAAATTTTATTCAGGCTCTCCTTTTTTTTTTTTTGTTAGTACTAGGGATTGAACTCATGATCTCAGCTCTCCAGGCAGGCACTTGTGGCACTGAGCTATATCCTCAGTCTCTCCTTTTTTAAATGTTATTTCCATTTTATATTTTCTCAGTCATTTGATGAAGAAGTCATGGAAGTAAAAGTACAGATTTATCCCATAGTTAAATCTTTTTTGGGTCTTTGTGTTTTCAGACTAGGTCTCAGTCTGTAGCCCAGACTGGCCTTGAACTCATTGTTCTTTTACCTCAGCAGGAATTGCCAAAAATATACTATCTGTGGGTCAAAGAGTTATTTTTAAAAACATGTATATATATATATATATATATATATATATATATATATATATATATATATGTATATGTGTATTTTAAGAGTAGGATAATTTATTAGAGAACAGGATGGGAAATGGGGACTAGCAGTAACTCTTGAGAGACAGAAGTGGGCCCAAATAGTTGCCCTTAAAGAGTTAGTTTTTTAGCACATCTGTAATCTCAGCATTTGGGAGACTTAGGCAGGAGGACTGTCGGAAGTTTGAGGCCAACCTGGGCTACAAAGTGAGTTCAAGGCCAACCTGAACTATGTAGTCAAAATAACCAAACTTGTCTCAAAAAGACCAAAAAAGCAATTTTTTAAAAAGCATTATGGTTGTAGATGAGTGGTACAGGTGTGCTTAACATGGGTAAGGCCCTCGTCTAATCCTCAGATGAAACACCAACCATAAACACCAAGCCACAACACTTACTAAGTGATCTTTTAAAAGACAGTGACTGCCGTTGCTTTAGCATTTTAGCAGATAGCAAGCAGGCTTTCTGGAGAAGGACAGCAATTGTAGGAACACTTAGGAACACTATTTTGGGGTATCAGTCATGATGTGAGACTGTTGAAAATGCCCATGAGCACACACACACACACACATTTTAAGACAGCTTTCTCACCAAGTGTGGAGGCGCATGCCTAAAATACTCAGCACTCAGGAAGCTGAAGCAGGAGGATTGTCGTGAGTTTGTGGCCAGCCTGGACTACATAGTAAAACCCTGTCTCAAGAAAACAAAAACAGAAAGATTCATTCCCACGTCACCTGCCACCAGACACTATGCAGGGTATGCTCCTGACAAGTCATAGGACCCTTGCAGGTTTTCTCTGATGATAAAATTCTCAGAAGTGTTCATTTGTCCAGATGTCGTAGTAAATGGCAGAGCCTCAATTCTTGGACTTTCTGGTTCTATGTTCTTCACACTGGCAGTTCATCGACAGGTGGAGGGCTTTTTGTCCCACCTTTTGCTTCTTCTTAAGTACTGGGTTGAATGATAACCACGCAGGGGCCACACTTCAGTCTTTTTACCGGTGAAGTGAAAGTTGAGGGTTTTGGCTGTTTATCTGTTTAGTTTTTGGTCATTAATTTGGGGGGTTTGTGGCTGATTTTTTTTTGAAACAGGGTCTCACTGTGTAGCCCAGGCTGGCCTTGCCCTTGCGTTGATCCTCTCCCAGGTGCCAGTATTACAGTGTGCACCACTTTGTCCAGCTCAATGGAGTATAGTAGAACATTGAATCCAATTTTTGTGCTAAGATTGGTGATTTCAATAAATCGAGTCATGGACTATGGTGAATATATGCATGTGGGATATGGTGGGGTATAGTAAATGTCTGCATGGTGTAAAAGGAATTCTTCAGGATTAAATATCAGGCCTGTATTCGCATTCTCACACCTGTAATGGAAGTCAGTGTGTGGTGTGTGTGTGTGTCCCTGTATGCCCTTGCTTGCACACATGTGTGTGAATGGGATTGAATCCAGAGCTTTTTTTTTTTTCCCTGAGACAGGGTCTTAATTATGCAGTTCAGTCTGGCCTTGAGCTCACTTTGTAGCCCAGGCTGGTCTCGAGCTCCCAATGATCCTCCTGCTTCAGCCTCCTGAGTGCTGGGAATACAATGGTGTGCCACCATGCCCAGCAAACAAAGGGCTTTTGCAGGTCCTTTTCTTACTTTTTGAAACAGGGTCTCTATAAATTGGTAAGTTGCCTAGAGTGTTGGGATTATAGGTATGTTCCACCACACCTGGGTAAAAGCCAATAGTCTGAGAGCCAAAGAAGGTTGATCTTACATTGGGATTTCATAGATGTATCCGTCAGTCCTGCCAGGCATCCTGCATGACATACAGTAGTCATCACTGGGTGGCATGGAAAGGGAGGGCCAAAATCCTGTGGTTGCAGGTTTGCAGTGACAAGTAGTGATATGCTTTGTAAATTCATGAATCCAATCACACATATCCAAAAACTCTGTATTGATAAATTTGCATAAGTCTGGTAGATATGCCGGGTTGTGCCATTGATAGTAGTAGCTATGGTCTGTGAGTAAAGAGATTTATTCAGCAACTGAAACACTTGATATGCTGTTCTAAAATTCTATGTAGCAGAAAATAAATTTCTTCATGTTTACTTATTAACCTAATTAAGTCTTGAAATATAATATTTCCCCCTAGATAACCCAAGTCAGAAAATTTGAAGGAAAAAGCTAAAAGTATTTTCTTCTTTCTTTCTTCTTATCTGCTTTGTTGTCTTTATTAACTTTCATTGGGAGGAAAGGTGATGCTTTTTAACGTTAAGAGGTAGCATTCTTAAGGTTTTTGGTGTTATTGTCATTTGGTTTTATAGGAATTCTTTTCAAAGAAGTCAGATTGTTCTTTATTCATGTTTGGATCCCATAATAAGAAGCGTCCCAATAACTTAGTAATAGGTAAGTATCATTTCCATTTATGTTTTTATATAGAGTTATTTCTGTGACTCAGATAAACTAATGGTGTTCAGGATTCAGAAGTAACCATTAAGTTTTTAGTAGGGTTTTTTGATTTAAAAAAAAAAAAATTTTTTTTTAACTTTACAACGCTGAAACGATTTTCTGGGCAAGAATGTAGCTCAGTGGCGGGGTGCTTGCTTAGCTTGTGAGATCCCCTGGGTCTACTCCCCAACATGGGGACAAAAAAAATATCTGCTTGTCTTCAGGTAAAGAATAGAGCATATTAATATTGTCCTACTAAAACAGGGAACTTAATGTGAGTAAGAAAGAATATGGTATATAAAAAAAGAATATGTAGAGTTCCTGGGTTATTCACGTGTCTTAGGGTACCATTGCTTCGGACTGTTGAAGCGAGCCCTGGTTAAAACCAAGTGTGGCTCTGAGATTCAGCATCCCTGTCTGTCTGGTTGCAGATCTTCATGGTTACCTCCTTCTTGAACTGAGTATCACCAAGCTCCTGTAGATCACTGACCCACTGGAATTAGAGGGAACATTGCCTCGAGTTGTGGACCTTGTTCTGATATGAAATATGATTAGGGAAAAAACATTTATTAGCCCTCATAATATTGCTTGCATAAATACATTTTAAAAAGAACCCTTAGGGCTGGGGATTTAGCTCAGGGCTTAAGCGCCTGCCTAGCAAGCACAAGGTTGTGAGTTCAATCCTTGGTACCAAAAAAAAAAACAAACCTTGCTTACATGTTTTGAGGTTTGAGCTGGCATGCGCACTGGCTTAAGGGGGCCTTTACCTTCATTGGGCCTGGCCTCTCCTGTCCTGCCCTTCCCTCCATTCCTTTCTCCCTTCCTTCTCTGACTGTCATGCTGTGTATCCTAGACTGGTCCTGAACTCTTTTTTTTTTTAGACAGGCCCTTGCTGTGCAGTTCAGGGTGGCCTTGAACTCATGGTGATCCTTCTGCCTCCCAAATGCTGGGATTCTAGGCATGTGCCATGAAGCCTGTGTGTGTATGTGCATGCATGCTGAGGGTTGAACCCAGGGCCTCACACATGCTAAGCACACTTTATACCACTGAACTACCCTCTGACTTGCATTTTTTTTGTGAAATGGAGGTGCCATAGCTAGCATTCTAACAATCCAACTTAGATAGGGCTAAAAATTCAAGAAAGAGGGCACATGAGCCAGGCTTGGGGATGCATGCTGAGGCAGGAGGGTCGCAGCCTGAATAACAGGGATGAAAGCGAGATCCTGTCTCAAATTAAAAATATAAAAAGGGCAGGATGTAGTTGAGTGCTGAGGTCCTACATCCAGTCCCCAGCTGGGGATGGGTGTTTGAAAGGGGTATAGGGAAAAAGAGAAGAGGCAGACAGCGCATTTTGAACATGAAGGTAGGTAAGTACATTAGGCCTTTATTGGGGAAAGCTACATGCTTAAAATCAAAGAGGACATCAGAAAATGGAAAGAAACCCTTGTTCCTAGATAGGCATAACCGATATAATGAAAATGGTCAACTGTTCTTCCAGAACTGTTACACAGATGTAACACAGTCCTAATCAAAATACCAATAACATTCCTTGCAGAACTAGAGAAAATATTCCTAAGATTTATATAGAACCAGAAGAGACCTGGAAAAGCAATTTGGGGTGGCAAGAGCAAGGCAGGAGGCATCACAGTCCTGGACTTCAAGTTATACTACAGAGCTACGTGATCAAAAGACAGCATGATATTGGCAAAACAAAACTCATGGGCCAGTGAATTAGAATAGAGGATGCAGAATCAACTCCAGGCACACTTATTTTTGACATAGGGAGCAAATATTTTTGCTGGAAGAAAGACAGCTTTTATACACAAGCCAAAGGTTAAACCTAAACCCACATCTCTCACCATGCACCAAACTAACATCAAAAACAGAACTCCAGTTCAACAAGAAATAACATCAAGAATCAAATAATTTCCCACCCCACCTCATTTAATTGTTTGCATTGCCTGGTAGATTCCTTTTGTTGGGGGTTCATGGAGTTATGGTCCTAGTTATCTCTGTCTAGAATGTCCTGCAGAACATTTTGGAGTGCTGGTTTGGGGTTCATAAATTTCCTCAGGTGTTCTTTGTCATGGAAGTATCTTTTTTTTTGGTACTGGGGATCGAGCTCATAACTGCATGCTTACAAGGCAGGCACTTATGCTGCTGAGGTAAACCCCCAGCCCCACCCCTTTTTCTTTTTTTTTTGGGAAGTATTTTTCTTAATATTTTATTTCATTTTATTTATTTATTTTGTACCAGGGATCAAACTCATGACCTCATGCTTGCCAGGCAGGTGCTTATGCCACTGAGCTAAATCCCTGGCCCTTCTCAGTCAGTTTTGAGGGGTACGTTAATCTGGATTGGAGGTGGTTTTAGGGCTTGAAATACTTCAAGCTCTCCTTGAGGGTTTGTATTGAGAAGTCAGCTGTCATCCTGAAGGGCTTTCCTTTACAGGTGATTTGTTTTTTTCCTCTTAACAGCTTTCAAGATTATGTACTTGTTGAATTTCTGGATTTGTTTTTATTTTTGGTCATTTTGAGGCAGTTTCACACTGTAATTCAGGCTGGCCTTGAACTCATTTTGTAGCCTAGCCTGGCCTTATAGACATAGTGGAATCTTACTGTACCATAAAGAAGGACAAATGTGAGTTATTTGTTTGAAAATGGATCTACCTTGAGATCATAATGTTAAGTAAATCAGACACTCAAGCATAAGCATTGCATGGTTTCTCTTACATGGGAAACCCAATATATAAATAAATGCAAAATAAAAAGCAATGATGAAATGGATCTTTGGCATATGGGAAGGGAGCAGAGACAGAGGGAAATGAGATTTAAAACCAGTAGGAGGATCGTGAAGTGCTGTGTGCATGCACGAGGTAGTCCCTGGGGGAGAGGGGGTCTAAGATCCTGAGGGTGGAAAGAGGGGGCGTTAAACACAGTAAGGAAACGTTATGTTCACGTACCAACTTCCTCTATAAATGCAATCATCGTCTACTACAGACACGTACCAATGAAAATAAAGAATACCTGCTTAAAAATGAATTTTCCTTTTAGGTCGTATGTATGACTACCATGTACTGGATATGATTGAATTAGGTATTGAGAAATTTGTGTCTCTAAAAGATATTAAGGTAAGATACTGATTATAAAAATAGAATTATTTTTGTAATTTTTTTGGCCAATAGTAGTATCGTTTGATGAAGGGGTGTGTGTGTGTGTGCGTACACGTGCGTGTGGTACTGGGGATGGAGCCTGAGGCCTCAAGCATACTAGGTGAGTGCTCTGTAACGTGAGCCACCCTCAGCCCTTTTTTGTTTTACTTTTTAAATTTTATTTTGAGACCAGGTCTCTTAAGTTGCCTAGGCTGTCCTGTACAGTGTGTCCCTGACTTACAGTCTACTTGTGAACTGTGAAGGTACAAATGGACCTCACATTTGGTTTTTTAAGCTTTATGTTGTAATTCGTGTCAAAGGTACCTAAGACACACTTCTTTGAGCTTTCAGGCGAGTCTGAGTCAAGGTCTGGCGACTTACTGTACTTGGAACCCTCCTGCCTCAGGCTTCTAAGTGGCTGGAATTACTGGCATGAGCTGTCACTTGGCGCTACCAATAAATTTTTTTTTTTAAATTCTGGCATTTTCTAACATAGAAATATGCTTTTACTTCACCTTTAACCTTTTTAAGAAGAGGGATACATAGCATGTTGTGTAGTTCTTATGGCAATTAGACTTCAGATTGTTACTGCTAAGTATTATCTAGGTTCATGGTTTAAATGCTTTGCTCCACCTCTGGATGTTCACAGCTGCTTGATGGAACTTCACAAATACCAGAGAGGGCATGCTGGGTGTACATGCCTGTAATCCCAGCACTCTGGAAGGCTGAGGTGGGAGAATCACAAGTTGGGGCCCAGCCTGGGTAATAGTGATTTAGATTCTGTCTCAAAATGAAAGATAAAAGGCTACCTGACTCTATGCAGAGGCCCAGGTTCTATCCACAGTCCCCCATTCCCCCAAGTACCCCTCAGATCAGCAAGATTTTCTATTTGGGGATTGAAAGCTTCAACTGATGTGTACTGTTGGGCTACCAGACACATAATTGCCTGTTTATCCCCTTGGTGGACTTGCATCTTTACATCTCCTCTGAGTGGGATTATGCAATAGAATGTAGTAAGTGTATCAAATAACATCTCTGTATGTAAGTCTAAAAATCACCATTTGGGCCAGGGATTTAGCTCAGCGGCATAAGCACCTGCCTGGCAAGTGTGAGGTCGCGTGTTCAATCCCCGGTACTCCCCCCCCCAAATCACCATTTGCAAACATTGTTTTAAAGCAGTTAATAAAAATTGGAAAACATAGCTACTGTATATAAGTGTTCTTTGCCTTCAAGTACGTGGGGCCAAGGCTGTAGTTCAGTGGGTAGTGTTTGCCTAGCATGAGGAGACCTGGTTCAGTCTCCAAGTTCCTGGGGAAGGAAAGCCTATAAATAGTTCAGGTTTTTTTTTTTTTTTTTTTTTTTTGGTACCAGGGATCAAATGACCTTATGCTTGCCAGGCAGGCACTTACACCACTGAGCTAAATCCCCAGCTCTAACAGTTTAGATTTTGATAATTAGGATTTTTTTTTCTCATTTTGCAGAACAGTAAGTGTCCTGAGGGAACAAAACCCATGTTAATATTTGCTGGTGATGATTTCGACGTAACAGAAGACTACAGAAGACTAAAAAGCCTCCTTATTGGTAAGTACATTATCCACAAGGCCATTCAGGTAGGCAGCCCAAGACTGTCGTCGGTTCCACTTCATCACTTCGCTCCGGGATACAAGCTTTTCTTTCTGTTTTTCCTTTCCTTTTTTCTTTTCTTTCTTTACTTTTTTTTTTTGTACCAGGAATTGTGCTTACAACCTTGTGCTTGCCCAGGTAGGCGCTGTGCCACTGAGCTGTATCCCAGCCCTTTGTCTTTTTTTAAAAAAAATCTTTTTTCTGTTTTTCATTTTCATTACTTTTACTAACAACAAAGAAAGTGCTTAACTGTTAAGAGTTACTCTATAGATGATTATTTTGGTGCCGTAATAATTGAAGTATTATCCCGTTAATACAGGGTGTTACGCTTATTGAATATGTTCTTGTCTTCATATCCAGTCATTAATGGCATCATTAAATTTAGAAAATTGAAAAATTGAAGTTTTAATATTTTTGTGCATTATCCATTTTGAACTCAAAAGGCCTTGGTTTGATAAGCTTTTTATAATATAACTGCCTTCTGATTTCCTTCTCCACCAAAAATGACTTATATTTATGCACATTCTTATTGTCTTATGATAGTCTCTGCAGTGCATAATACAAAGTGCTGTGTTTCATAGTGGCATTTTCATGCATGCAAATACTCATTCTCCTCTGCCCTCGCTCCTCCCTCTTTCTTACTCCCTTTCTCTTGTCTGTTAGTCTTCTGTTTGCTAAAGGTTTCTCTGTGTGTGTGTGTGTGTGTGTGTGTGTGTGTGCACATGGTGCTGGAGGTTTGCAACCGAACCCAAGGCTGACGTACGCATGCTAGGCAAGTGGTCTCCTACTGACCTACATTCCTAGCTGTCTGGTGTCTTATTTGCCAAGTTTCTGCCTTTCTTTGAGTTTTAGATGAAGCTGCTTTTCCAGGAAACCCTCAGTACCTCCCTGGCTCCTTTTTGTCATTATCGTCACCCTCAGTGCCAAGCATTTGCTGGGTGCTTTGTATCAAGTGCTCCATTTCCTTGAGAACCTATCAGATCACTTCATAGATGCCTTACTCTTTTTTAGCAGGTGTGGAGGGAGGCAAGGAGAATGGAACCCAGTCCTTGCACATGCTAAGCAAGCCTTTTGCCACTGAACCGTGCTACCAGCCCCACCCATATTTTCTGTGAATTAAATCTGCACATGAAGAGCAATGACCAATATTCTTTCACTATTACATACCCCAAAGCATCAAGAGTATTTTTTATTCAGATTTTCAGGCAAGATTGTTGTTGTTGGTCCTCCATTGGTTCACATTTTCTGCCTTGGTGTCCTCCCTTCCTGTATAATTATTGTTAGTGAGGGAGGTACTTTGAATATATTAAAACAAATGCTTTTTGTTTGGATGGTGTCTCGTTCCGTGGGTCCGCTAGGTGGCAGCAGTGACTGAGTAATGCAGCGTGAGGGAGGGCCATGAAGCTCTGAGGGCCCAGCAGAAAGTCGGCTTTCAGTATCAACATGAAGCAAGGCAGCTCTGTATTTGTGTGTGTGCAAATATGCGTGGAAATCTAATGAAGAGCAAGTGTTCTGAAAACTGTGCCAGTAGGTGACTGTCCACGTGAGCGTAGTGTGTTTACACAAACAGCTGCCACATCACGAGGTGATCGGGTACTGCGTGTGGTCCTTGTTCACGGAAACAACCGTGTCTGGTGCCTGGCTGTGTCCTACACTGAATACTAGCTGAGTGGAGAAAAAAATTAATCAGGCCTTTTTAGGAAGTTGCTGCTTTCTTACATATTGTATTATATAGATTTGTATCGTAAAGTTTTGGGGTCCCCCCGCATAATAAATTTAATGGGAAGTGCTTTTAACTGTCAGTTTCTTTTCTTTTCTGTTTTCTGGTTTTTCCAGAACAGGCTGTTGCTATTTAGTTCAGACTGGCCTTGAGCTTAGTGAGTAGGGGTAGTCCAGGCCGGCCTCTAAACTTGTGGCAGTTCTCCTGCCTCAGCCTCCTTATTTACAAAAGCTTTGTTTCCATTTTTTCCTTTTCTTATTATATTTTCTCCCCCCAGCCCCCCTTCTCATTTGAACATTTTCTTTCTATTTTACAATATCTAGTATACATTTTGTTTCTTATTTATACATTTGGTTTCTCATACTAGAGAAACAGTATAGTATTTACACGTGTCCGGTTTATTTGACTTAAGACTATGGTGTCAAGGTGCATCCATTTAGCTAGAAATGTTTTGAGTTTATTTTTCTTTATGGCAGAGTAGTACTCCATTGTAAAATAAAAAATCAGTATCTATCCATTCATCACTGATGGGCATTAGGGCCGTTTACATCTTGCCCTTTTTGGGCCAGGTGCTTTAGTCAGTATTCTGCTTCTGGACAGGTTGTAATTCCTTCCTCCTTGGGCTCATTGTGTACCTTGGGCCAGTCCTGGGCTCAGTATCATGATTTACATTCCTTTGTGTAGTTAACAAACTTGGTAAATGTGATTCTGGCTGAGCAACTAAAAAGGGTGAAATTCAGTTGTGAAACACTGTGTGTCAGTGAACCGAGTACAGTACAGAAATAAAGTCATGAGATTAAATGTCTGAGAGGTATTTACCCTTTTTCCAGGGATCATTTTTGCTACCTATGTAACCTTTTACATAAGTGATAGTACAAAATGGGACATTGAGAATGTACCATTCATAACTGAGTTTTAAAGTACGTTGAGCTTTTGTTTTGTTTTAACAACTGACTGTGTGCTTTTAGATTTCTTCAGAGGCCCCACGGTAGCAAACGTCCGCCTGGCCGGGTTGGAGTACGTCCTGCACTTCACAGCTCTGCAGGGGAAGGTTTACTTTCGCAGCTATAAGTAAGTGCACTTGCTCCCGTGTTTTGCTCTTCCTCAGGGTCAGGGTTTCTGTGTGACTGTGCTGCAGCCTTAGAGCTGGTATCTCTCCGAGCGTGCGTCGGGAGAACTTCCAGAACAGTAGCAGCAGCAGTCTGGTGTGGTTCTTGATGTGTTGTTCCCCTGCTGACTTTGCCTCTTAGCACTGCTTTTCCAGGGCCCCAGAGCATCGACTGTTGTGCGACCGTCTGAGGTGGGAGCACAGACTCAGCAGTGACTGTCCCCAACTTTATCAACTAACTCTGATGTTCTCGACTGGATTTCAAGCACCAAGTCAGGCCAGCAAAACAAGTCTCAGAATCTTATATCTTAAACTAGAGGTTTTGGGTTTGTTTGTTTGAGACAGGGTTTTGCTGTGTAGTTTACAGTGGTCTTAAGCTCACTGGGCAGCCAAGGTCGTCCATCGGCTTTGAACTCATGGCAGTCCTGCTGTGCTTTGAACTCGCTGCCATCCCAGTGCTGGAATCAAGGGAATAAAGAGGAGCAGTAGCTGAATTGATTGTACCGTCTCTTCAGCCTGTTGTTTTACCCAGCCCCACCACAGTATAAATAAAAATCTAACAAGCAGATTGTTTTCATTAGACAGCGTGAAATGCAATAGTGGTGCCTTTTGTTTTGAAACAAAAAGCATGTGTTGGGGTTGTTAGACTCATTGCCCTAGAGACTGTGTGGACGGGCCCTCCTCCCACGCTGTCTGCCTGTCTTGGTGCAATGAGTTTAGGGCTGGCAGGTGTCCTGAGCTATGGCATTGCAGCCCGTGAGCAGCAGCTCAGTGCTGACAGTGTCCTCAGTGGCAGCGCTGCTGTGCGACCCTGTGTGTCCAGCATTTTATCTGTGGGTTGGTTGGTTTTTGTGGCACCGGGGTTGAACCCAGGCCTTCCACTGAACTACATCTGGGACTTTCTTACTTATATGTTGAGGTAGGATCTTGTTAAGTTGCTCCGGCTGGCCTCTAACTGGGCTATACTTCTGCCTCGAGCTCCCTGCTGGGACGACAGGCATGTGCTATCATACCCAACAATGGCAGAATTTTTAATTTGACAATGCAGTTTTGCTGTGTTGGCCCTGAACTCCTGGGGTTCAAGTGATTTTTCTCTCTTCAGCCTTCCAAGAGCTGGAACTGTTGGTGCCCCTGTGCCCCGCTCCACATACATGATTTTAAAGGCTGTTTTTCCTCACAGTAGAATATGTGGCTGACCAGCCTGTGTCCAGTGAAACACAATTACTTTTTTCAGTTAATAACCTTTTTCTTTCGTTTGTTCATTTGTTCTTTTTGAGACAGGCTTTCACTCTGCAGTTCAAGCTAACCTTGAACTCACTTTGTAGCCCAGGTTGGCTTTGAACCTGCAGCAGTCCTCCTGCCTCAGTCTCCTGAGTGTTGGGATTACATGCGTGTGCCACCATGCCCGGCTTTAATTAATAATTTTTATTTTAGTCTTAACCATATTGTCAAAAGATAGATACTTAGTTCATTTCATCCTATGATTAGTACCATTTCTGTTTTCCTTTCACTAAAAAAGTAAAAGAATAAGACAAAAGGCAGTAGAATACCCAGTGGTTATAAAATGTAATTAGGAGTTTGTTGATCAGTTTTGGCTAGTTAACACTGGAAACCTCAGGGCTGAGGATTTAGCTTAGTGGCATAAGCACTTGCCTGGCAAGCACAAGGTCGTAAGTTTGATACCTGGTACAAAAAAAAAGATTGGGAACCCCTGAAGCCTGTTGTTTGCATGTCCTCCCTTGATTTGGGGATTTTAGGAATGTATTGAGGGCTGGAGGGTGTGGCAAATGCTAGAGCTCCCACTTAGTGTGTATGAGGGCCCGACTTCAACCCCCCCGAGGGTACTGCCCTATAAAGTAGATGAATGCTATTTAGAAAGTTAGAAAAGATGTAAGATCACTAACATAAAATAGTTAAAATTACAACATGGCCATTTTTTTTCATAGTGAACAGTTTTGCAGAAACTATTCATATACACCTGATTTTGTATTTAGTGAAACGAAAATTTAGCTTTTTGTAAAGAAATGCAGAGTGGGAACTCATGGAGGGAAAGGGGAAGTAAAACTGATTAAGATGGCGATGTGTATACATTCCAGTTCCCCAAGATAAATGTAATTATCACATATCACAAATGTATATTAATAAAAAAAAATCAGAGTCACTAGAACAAACTGGACAGAAAGTTTTAAAACCAGATTTCAGAACAAGGATAAACGAGTAGCATAACTGTATACATCAGCTGAAGAGCGTGATGACTGAAATAACCTTCAGCTTAGCACTGTGGCTTTCATGACGGGAAACAGGAACCCTAGTAGGGAATTTTAATTGCAATATCTGTTAGCCACTGATCTGAAATAGGAAATGGGCAGTGTGTGGAAGAGTGGGCTGCTCCCGGAAAGAACCATGAGACCTGTGGCTCCGTAGCTTCAGCGTCCCCACTGAGCCCCAGCCGTGCAGGTGTGAAGGAAGGGTGGCCCCAGGACTCGGCACCACCTGGGAGCCTGGTCCCTGACTCCTGCCACGCTTCTCGGGGCCTGTTTCTTACACACAGTGTCACGATACCGTTGAGACTATGCCAGAGAAGTGTGTGTCGCTTAATTTAACATCTCAGGTGCTCCCTGGGCTGTGGTGTAGTGCCCTTGCACTCTTACAACTAGTGAGGTCTTATGTGTCTTGCAAAAGGTAGACGTTAATGTTCATAGGCATTGTTTCTGGAGACTGACGAGGCTTATAAATGGTTTTGTGCTTCTTGGACAAAAGAAATTCTGAACATGCGGTTATGTTTTAGTGAAAATTTCGACAATCTTTTAGTGAATATAGTTCTACTGACTTCTTTTAGTATACCCTGTAGTAATTAATTCTTCACATTTGAAGCTATATTCCTTGGAGAAGTTTATTGACTACAGGGTCAGAAGCATCAGTATGAAGCAGTCGTTAGCAAATGCCACACAACTTCTTTTAGTATACCCTGTAGTAATTAATTCTTCACATTTGAAGCTATATTCCTTGGAAAAGTTTATTGACTACAGGGTCAGAAGCATCAGTATGAAGCAGTCGTTAGCAAATGCCACACAAGCCTTTGCTAAGATGATTGTTTAGGTTTTACTGGGAGAATTACGCCAGATAGGAAGCGTTAGCTTACCTTAAGAAGTAAACGCAATCTTCAGAAAGGGATTTTGTTTAATGAAAACATAGGATGCCAGCCAAAGAAAGGTATATGAGAGGAAGAAAAATCAGGAAATTAAAATTTACACAAGAGTTATAATGTTAATCTTTCTCAAAATATAGGCAAATATTTAAATACAAAGAGAATTTATGTGGAAATTATAACTACAGCCTGAGCCCATTGAACTGGGTTCTGTTTGTCTTTGTATCTCTGCGTTTTTGTGCCACACTGTCTTGTAGTACTAAAGGTCACCTTTGATTCAGAGCTTACAGAGCATGAAAAATAAACCAGGTTAGGATCTGAAATGGACACTAGGCATGTGATGTAAAAGTTCGGGTCAGTAGATGCTTGGCTCGACCTATGAAGACCTGGAATTGAAATGTCTATCTAGAAAATAGTACAGTGTAAGTGATGGGATAGGAATGAAGAAAATGTTTTATTTTGGTTATTTTTTACTATGACTCAGTGATAACAAAATCCCCCCAATCAGCTGAGTGTGGTGGCACACGCCTATAATCCCAGCACTTAGGAGGCTGAGGTAGGAGGATCAGGGTGGGAGTGCTAGCCCCTGTCTCAAAAAAACAAACACAAAAATCTAAAGGAAGAGAACTGCAGCTTTTTTGTAGGCTTACGCACTGACACGTGAACGTCAGATGCATTTTCTCCTAAAACTCTTAAAGCTGTAAGAGCGAATTTATCAGAGATTCTAGATTTCACTTTTAAAAGTTAAGTAAAGGGAAAAAGCCAGTCAAAGAAGTAGCAGGCACAGTGGCACAATCCTGGCTGGTTTGAGGCCAGTTTGGGCAACTTAGTCTCTGTCTCAAAAACGGACCTTACTCATGGATAGGACTGCGAGCCTGTCACCAGGAACACAGGCGCAGAGCTCAATACCAGAGGGCGCGCCCAGCTCCTGTCTGCGTGGTCTGCGTGGTCTGCGTGGTCTGCCGGGCAGCGCACTCTGGATGGTTCAGTCAGGTCACCTGAACACAGTGGCCCCATCTCTTCGTTCTTCAGTGAGGTCGTGATGTAGCGAAGTTACGCCAGTGACTTGGAAGTAGTGTTAATTGCATGTACCATTCAACAAAATAAATAAAAGGGCTGTGGGAGTCCCAGTGACCTGAACCATCAACCATGCACCTTTGAATTGACATGCTGTATTTTCTACTTAGCTGAAAATTACTTCTTTAGGTTTTGTTCTTGTGCTGGGAACTGAGACTTAGAGCTCACAAGTGCTAGGCAAGTGCTCTACCGCTGAGCGACATTCTTAGCCCTAAATTACTTTTAAAGTGGTAGAAAAATTTTTAGTTAAAATTTTACATATAATTTCCTTGTTTTGTTTGTAGTCTTGTTATTAGTCCATATTGGACTGGAACTGTTATGTAGCCCAGACTGACCTTGAGCTTCTGATCCTTCTGTCCCTTCCCCTGAGTGTTACGAGTATTTATATAAGATTTTTTAAGACAAAGTCTCACCATGTAGCACAGGCTGGCCATGAACTTGCAGCGATCCTCCTGCCTCAGCCTCCCAAGTGCTGGGATTATATCCCTGTGCCACCATGTCCAGCTAGCTTGATTTCTTAAATTGCGTGCTGAACATATGTTCCTTGTTAATTTGTATTAGTTTAACATTATACATGCCATTTTTTTGCATGTAAATATAGAAGTGGGACTACTGGGTGTGATGGCATGTGCCCGAAATGTCATCACTTGGGAGGCTGAGACAGGAAGATTTTTGCAAGTTCAAGGCCAGCCTGAATTAGATGATAAGACCTAGTCTCCAAAAAAAAAGAAACCTGAAGTATATGTGACACAGCAGTCACATTGCATCCCTCTCCCCCAGTGCTTTAAATTATGTTTTAAGCAGTATGACCCTGGTAACGTTAGCTTCTGTTTTCCCTTAGTGGGTCTGACTGGGGTATTTTCTTAGGTCTCTTTTGAAACTGCCATGAAGAATAGCCAAAGAGCTGTCATTTATGCTGTCATTTCCATGTATGTCCCTATCAGGTTCCATAGTGATACTCATTTTAACTTTTATTATTTTATTTATTTATTTTGAGACAGGGTCTTTCTATGTGATTGAGACTGGCCTTGAACTCACTACGTAGCTCAGGCTGGTCTCAGATTCTCAGCAACCCTGCTGCCTCAGCCTCCCGAGTGCTAGGATGACAAGTGTGTACCATAAGCTCGTTTCAGCTTTTAATGTTAGTACAGCTTTGTGCTGTTCTAACACTTGGGCTGTTCACATGTCCTAGCAGGTTTGCTTTGCCTTTCGGTTGGGCGTTAGCGGCCGTGTCTGGAGCAGCATGGTGGCCATGGGACTCTTGTAGTCGCGCCCGTGTGGGCGGCGGCGGTGGGCTGTCACTGTCTGTCTGCGGCCCCAGGCTTTCTGTGGTCACGGGTGCCATCCCTCAGCTCTTGGTGTTTGCTGCCTTCTGGGTGCTTCCTTTGGGGCTTCCTCTTCTCTCCCCTCTTTCACCTCTCTCACACTGTGTCTTTTGGCTGAAAAAGTTGATCTTTTTACACTTAAACATTGTCATTCAGGCAGTGGATCTTTGTTCCCTTTGGAGATATGTCTGGTGACAAACCGAACATGAACCCTAGGTCTTGCAGTTCTTGATTTTTTTTTTCCCAAATCCATTTTATTTCAAGCAGAAAAAGAAAAAAAAAAAAGACTAAACTAAAACACATTAATTAGGAGGCAACCATGGTCCGTACATTGTACATCGTCATGGCCAGATCATTCACTCAGAGCACAAAGACATTTGCATTCAGTCGTCAGAACGTACAGTGGTTCTGTGGTGTTCTCACAGAGTCAGTGTCCCAGTCTCCCCTCCCACCTGCTCGCCAGCTGCTGGCCTGTTTCCCCCTCTGGACCTGCTTGGGGTTAGAGTGCTCAGAAAGCTGAGAGTTCTGGTTAAGATTGTTTCATTGTGATCTAGTAAGATCATTAAGCTCTGTGCTATAGTGAGCAGCTAATGCTGAGTGGGCTGATTTAATTTTTATGGTCTTAGTGAATTTGTTAATCTTATAAACATGCTGTTTCAAGAACTCAAAATTATTTAATTCTTTTGGTGTTGGGGATTAAATTCACAGCCTTATGCTTGCTACGCACATGCTTTGTTGCTAAGCTATACCCCTGAGTTATTTTTTTTTGTTTTGTTTTGTGTTTTCTTTTGTCTGAGACAGTCTCACTGTGGTTTAGGACGGCCTCAGGCTGAACTCACAGCAATTCTCTCGCCTCAGCCTCCTGAGTGCTGGAATTCTAGGCATTTGCCACTGTGCCAGCCCCAAATTATTTTTATATTTACGTAAATCTATAAGTGAGATGAAAAAGCGAATTTAAAAAGTTGTTTATTTTCTGAAAAGCATTTTGTGACTTGCCGTTTCAGAACAATATAGTACAATTTTATCTTTGAATTTTAAGAAATAACACAAAGGATACAATTGGATTGAATGTATAAAGTGTTTAAGGAGTTTGCCTTTCTTAAATATTTTTATTTCATTGTTCAGTGTTTTGTTTTTGAGGTGAGATTTCACTATTTTGCCCAGACTTGTCTTAAATTCCTCAAGTGATCTCCCTACCTCAGACTCCTGAGTAGCTGAGCATTTAGGCATGTGCCACCTTGCCCAGCTTTCTGTGAATTTTTTTATATAGTTGGATGTGCTGGTATTTGGTGCATATTTGGTATGATTGTTCTCTCTTCCTCTTGGATTTTTCCCCTAATAAATATGTAGTGACCATCTTTGTCTCTCCTAATCAGTCTGGCTTGAAATTCACTTTGTCTGCAAGTATTATAACTCCTCTGCTTTTTTCTGAGTCTGTCCATGGAGTATTGTTTTTCATCCTTTTAACTTTGATTCCATGAATTTCTTTTTCAGTTAAATGGGTTTCTTGTATGCAGTATATTGTAGGATCTTTTTCCTTGATCCATTCTGCCAGACTGTTTCTTTTGATTGGTGAGTTGAGACCATTTACCATTTATGGTTAAAGCTGATATGTATTGACTTATCCTTGCCATATTATTTTCCTGTTGTTGGTTCCCTTCATTTCCCTTCTGTTTAATTGCTTGCCTGGTCTGATGGATTCATTCTACTGGGATTCATGGAATTGACAGCTTCATTGTATTTTTCTAGAATATCCTTCAGAACTTTGTGAAGTGCTGGTTTGTAGGTCTTGAATTTCTTCAGGTAGTCTTTATTATGGAAGTATCTTTTTTTGGGGGTCACTGGGGCTTGAACTCATGACCTTGTGCTTACCAGGCTGGTGCTTATGCCACTGAGCTAAATCCCCAGCCCCAATTATAGAAGTATCTTATTTCTCCATTAATTTTGAAAGATAATTTCACAAGTACATCAGTCTGGGTTGGAAATTTTCTTTTAGAGCTTGAAATATTTCACTGCATTCTCTCTATAAGGGTTTGTGTTGAGAAGTCTTCTGTGATGGATTTTCCTTCATAGGTGATTTATTTCTTTTCTCTGACAGCGTTTAATAGTCTGTTCTTGTGTTGAGTTTATGCAGTCTAGACTGGAATATGCTGTGGTGTAGTCTTTTTCTGACCATGACTAACTGGGGTTCTGTATGCCTCACTTATCTGTATATCAAATTCTTTTTCCATGTTGGGGAAGTTTTCCATTTTTACTTCTGTGAACAGGTTTTTTAATGTTCTTTGTGCTAACTTTGATTTTCTCTTTGGTTTTAGTTAATCTAATGCTATTCTTCACATCATCTAGTAGCTGTTGGATTGATTTTTTTTTTCATGGTCCCTTGCTATTTTTAAGAATCTTTCGTTTGATGATTGCTGACTGCAACCCAGTCTTCTAGATGTGATACTCTGTCTTCACGTTGGTTGGTTGTATTTTGTATACTTGCAATAGAATTTTTAATCTCCTGGATATCTGTTTGGAATCCAGTTCTTCCTTATCTTGGGCATTCATGGTTTCCATCACTTTCCTGAGCTCCTCTATTTCTCTTCTTCTTCTTTGTTCTTTCTTCTTCTCTAGAGTCACTAACCATATCCTTTGTTCTGGTCATCATCTCTTTTGCTGTCTGTAATTATTTCTGAATCGTTTTTTCTCTCATTCATCTTTCTGGATCAGACAGTCAGACATATTCGGGGTGATAAGGCTGTAGACTTCGTTCATCTTTGTAACGTCTGCAGCTACCATTTTAAAAGGGTCAACTTGGTGGCTTTTGATTTCTTCCACCTCAATTTCCCCTGGACTTGCCTTGGACAAGCTGGAGTTCTAGGGTTGCGTCTTGCTTCCATGTTTTCCATTTTCTGTTTTTTTAGTTTGTTTTCTGCATCGACACTTATAAATTGCTTATGGTAGGTAGCTTATTACTAGTATCAAGAAGTCTTTAGGAAATGACTACTTTTCAGAGATGTCTTCTAGGTTTAACTGATCTGGCTGTTAAGCCTGTCGTATGATCTTGCCTTTTCACTTGTTAGAATGGCTGTTTCGCCAAGCACTCAGCTCTTTGGTGCTGGACAGTGGTGTTGTTTATGACACCCAGACAATTTTGGTATTGGCATATAAAGAAGAACAGCTCATCACTTCAGCCACCTTGAGTAATCTTGAGTCATGTTGGCTAGAACAACAGTTTACACTAACAGTACCATTAAGCATAGAGTAGCAAATGACAAACTGTGGTAACTCTTCATTCGCCCCCTTTAACTATAGGTACAAGATTCGTGGTATATGACAAAATTTAAAATCAAGCCATGGCTTGGTGGCACACTTTAATCCTAGCACTCAGGAGACCGAGACTGGAGGATCGCCGTGACTTTGAGGCCACCCTGAGCCTCATAAGCAACATCCAGGCCAGCTGCACTATGTACTGAGGCATGGTCTAAAAAAAACCAAGTAAAACAAGTCAGAATATTATGTAGAGTAAATAGCCACTCAATAGGAGATTTTGCCTTTCACGGAGAAAATTTAAAAGGAGTCAGAGGAGATGGTTGAGAAATAAGAGAAAAATTAAAAGCAAGGCTGAAGGGCAAAGAAAGATTATGCAAGCTTTGGGAAATTGGTGAAGACAGGAAGGAAAGAAGGCAAATGAAACAAAACTAACAAAACACTCATGACAAACAAGAAAAAAAAGCGATTTCTCTGTGACTTCAAGCCAGTAGTTAACTTCTGTAGTTATCTACAGGTTTGTGGTAGTGTCCAGCTCAGGGCGTCTGTACAGTCACTGGTAGACAAGGGGGCAGCAGGCTCAGACTGGAAGATCCCAGCAAGCCTGTGGCAGGATTAGGGTGGGGCACTGATGCTGGTGCATTTTTTTGGGTTTTGGTGTTTTTTTTGTTTTTTTTTTGTTGTTGTTGTTTTGTGCCAAGGATCGAGTTCTCGACCTTGTGCTTGCCAGGCAGACGCTTAAGTTACTGAGTTAGATCTCCAGCCCTTGTTTTGTTTTTGGTGCTGGAATCAAACTGAGGACCTCATGCTTGCCGTGCTGGTGCTAAGCCACTGAGCTATATGCCTGGCCCTCTGGTGCCTTCAACTCCACAAAAGTTCAGGCTGATCTGGCCCCAGGCTGTGGGCTTGGGCCTGAGTTGTTTATCCTACAACGCTGGATGTCTCTGGCCCTGGGTGTTTTCTGTAGTTGTCTCTCACTCAGTCACTGTGGGATGAAATGAAGCTGACCTGTGGTTCCGAGTCCCTGGATCAGCTGGCCCTTCCCTAAAATGGCATCTGGCCAACCACCCTCCCCAGGGAACACACCCGTGGCTTGGACTGTAGTCACTCCCAGGCTGTTGTAGCACACAGCACCCACTGCTCTGTTCCACTTGTTTCTCCCTAGAGGCCTCTGGGGTCACCCTTCCTCACCATGTCTCTGGAGACACAATCCTTTCACATTATCATCTGGGAGCCACAAAAAAGTGCAGTTTGCCCTCTGTCTGCTTTTTCTCTGTTGAGGTCTGTCTCTTCATTTTCTCTATGGCCTCTACATTTGTCTGTAGATCCTTCCAGGTACCCCGAGATCCATGCTTTTCTAAATAGTTTTATGTCACTATAAATGCTTTGAACAATAATGTTTTAAGGAAAGAGTTTTATTCTTGTTTTCTGGGGGAGGACTTTTATAAAGGTCAGAATACTCTTTTTTTTTTTTTTTAACTTTTCCTTTCTTTCCTGTTTTATAAAGGTTGCTCTTGAAGAAATCCGGTTGCAGAACACCACGGATTGAGTTGGAAGAGATGGGACCTTCGTTGGATCTGGTTCTGAGGAGGACATACCTGGCTTCAGATGACCTTTATAAGTTATCTATGAAAATGCCAAAAGCTCTCAAGGTATATCCTGTGGCTTGGTTTCATATTTAAAGGATATACATAGAGAGCCATTAAGTAATGGGACTAGGTTTTCAGAGCCAGAACAAGAAAAATAACCAAGTAAACCCACCATGAACAGTAATAAAAAGGCACCAGTTGTTGGGAACTTTGGTAGCCAGGACTGCTATTTTCAGGAAAAAGAATTAGTCTGGTCATTGTGAAGACTGGAGGTTTAGAGGACAGAGTATGTAAAGCATGTGTGTAAATTGCATTTTGATTTTTTGGGTTTTTTTTTGAGACCCCTCACTGTAACCTAAGCTAGCCTTAAAGTGCCAATTTTTCTGCGCCAGTCTCCTGGGCGCTGGAGTTGATGCAGGGGGGAAATGTAACTCCCTGGGCTGGCGCGTGTCTCAGTGGTAAGAGCACTTGCCTAGAGTGTACAAGGCCCTGCATTCAATCCCCAGTACTACAAAACAGAACAGGACAGGACAAAAAAGAGTGTAACTCCTAACCAGCTAGATGTCAGAAAGGGCAGGTTCATGTCCCCTCAATCGGAGAATGAAATCTAAACAGCAGAGCTTAAGAACAGGGAAATTTATGGGAGAATAAAAATACCTCCTAAGACACAGGAGGTATCCCGAATGGGTTGCCAGTGAGCCCACTTCTCTGAGACCGTCTTAGCAAAATCGTATGGTGGGTACAACATGGTTCAAAACTATAGTCACCTAAAGAGATTACAAATATAACTACTTGGCTAATATTGATTCTGTAGTAGTGAGGGCAGGTGGATGACATTATTAACTTTGGTCAATAATCTACAGACTTAGTCTTGTTTTAGTCTTAGTCTTAACAGCTCTAGTCTTGTAGTCTTAGTGGGTGGGAGAGTGTGACCAATGCCTAATGAGATAATGGTTTATTTATATGAGAAATCTCAAAAATGTAGTACCAGTCATCTCAAATTTATCCTTTAGAGAAATACGTAAATCTGGCCATTTGCTCTGGGCTCGGTGTGGTGGAGCATGCTTATAAACTCAGCACTCAGGAGGCTGAGGCAGGAGAACTGCTTTGAGTTTGAGGCCAGCCTGGGCTGCATAGTGAGTTCAAGGCCAGGATGAACTACATAACAAGACTGCACCAAACAAACAAAAAAAGAAATCTGACCATTGTGACTTTAATGTTCTCCAGATGTGCCTCTAGCCACAATTTTGATGAATTTTCATCTTCTGCATTGACTCCCTTAAAGGCGCAGCAGTCTCTGGCTGCCTGTAACATTTCTACCTAATTTAGCTATCTATATTAGGATTACAGGTGTGCAAATCCTGCATGATTGAACGTTTTTTTGTGTGTGTGTTTTGCTTTTTTGTGAGACTTGAACTTTGGCCTCTACAATAAGCTATATCCCTAACCCATTTTTATTTAGAGATAAGGTCTGGCTAAATTGGATGTGGACTTGTTAGTTCTATTGCCTCATTCTTCCTTAGGGCTGGAATTAGAGGTGCTGGCTATTGCTCCTGGCATGTTTTGACTTTTGAGTGAATTTTAAAAAGGAGTAAAATAGGCCAGGTGTGGTCACAGTGAGTTCAAGACCAACCCAAACTACAAAACAATAACAAAACAACTGTCA
Organism: Hydrochoerus hydrochaeris; assembly: GCA_004027455.1. NCBI lineage: Eukaryota > Metazoa > Chordata > Mammalia > Rodentia > Hydrochaeridae > Hydrochoerus > Hydrochoerus hydrochaeris. Next base: position 158,539 of record PVLA01004859.1, read on the forward strand.
AAAACAATAACAACAAAAAGCTGAGTAAACTGTTAACTCCGGAGTGCTGCTAGAGACCGAAAGGATAGTCACAATTTTTTAAGCTTAAATAAGAGGAAATTCTTTTGATATGGACATTGTACTCTATATTCTTGCTTCTCACAGTTTATCTAGGAACTGTTAGAACCAGAGAACTTTGGGCCTACACTGAGTTAAAATCCACACTTAACAAGATCCCGAGGAGATTTATATGCTTGCTTAAGTGTGAGGAGGTAAATGTATAGGGTTACATACTTTGTCTTTTTTTTTTGGTACCCGGGATCAAACTCATGGCCTCGTGCTTGCCAGGCAGGCACTTAAGCCACTGAGCTAAATCCCCGGCCCTGCATACTTTGTCTTAAGGAGGGTCCTCACTAATGGTAACAGTTGTATGTTAGACTTTTTTACTAGTTAATACACTAGACATATGATTAAAAATATATGTATATTAAAAAATTAACACTCCACCTTGTTTCATAGCCAAAGAAGAAGAAAAATATGTCCCAAGATACTTTTGGTACAACGTATGGAAGGATTCATATGCAGAAACAAGACCTAAGCAAACTGCAGACAAGAAAAATGAAGGGATTAAAGAAGCGGCCTGCAGAAAGGATAGCAGAAGACCAGGAGAAAAAGTCAAAGAGAATTAGAAACAATTAATGGAACTTAACCAACAACTAGAGTGTTATTGTAGTCATCAAGCTTCACTGCGATTCAGTTTCTTAAAAGACTTTATATTTTTATAACACAGTAACTTGCTATCAATTATTATGAACAGTATTGTACCAGTGTTTAATGTAAGCCTGTCACTTGCTCTGTCAGTCTTGGGGTGCCCTTTTTATCGCCCTCCTCCTCATACAGTATCCTCACCCTCCCAAGATCCTCCCCTACTGGGCAGGAGAGGAGGAGGAGGTGGCGGCGGCTCTCCGCTACCAGTGGCATTTCATGAAGTTTGGGTGGTTAGTGATTAGCTGGAGGGAGAAAGCCGTACAGAGCGGAAGCGAACCTCTGTGAGCCACCTGGAAAGTCAGCCCTCACTGACTTTCACTAACAGGTGCGTCAACAGCCAGCATTTATCTTACACTTCTTGAATATTTTGCCTGAAATTCTACCATTTAAGGGAACTGAGATTATAAGCTTTGTGTTTTAAATTGTAGATCTTAGGGATGTGTGGTTCCTGGTCATTGACAAATTGTCATATTACTGATTGTTTAAAGAGATTCTGGCCTCGGGATGGAGCTCGTTGCAGAGCACTTACCTAGTATGCGCAAGGCCTTGGGTTCTGTCCCCACGCCACCCCCAAAAGAGAAATATTCTGCCTTAAGAGCTTCCTCATGGCCCTTCTCTGAGAAAAAGGAATCTGATGCAACAGAGGTGAGAAAGAACAGATGAGTTTGAGGTACAGGGCACTTTAAGGAACCAGCCCTCAGCAGCCAAAGATTGCAGGGCCTGGCCCTGTGTGGGAGGATTCTTCCATCCTTCTGCCTGGGAAATGGGCAGCCACATTCTGCTTTCTCCTGCTGGTGTCGCACACTTGTTTTTCCCGCTGGTAAACTGAGGTTCCTCGGGTGAGTTGTTGGAAAGAAGCTCCTTGCTGCAGAGAAGCCCGTGATGCTGGGAAGATTAAGCGTACATTTCTGTCTCCTGCCTTTGTGCCTGTGCATGCAGGCACTTTGAGCTTGTTTACATCAAATAATATGTATGTTATCTCTGATGACAGTCTCTGTCGAGGGGCAGAGCAAAATCTGGAACCTCAGTTTACCTTCTGCGTCCTCTCCCTCCTCTCATGGACACATTGCCTTGCCATACCTTTCCCTGTTCTTTTCAGGGCTGTTCTCCCCATGAAAACAAGGGTGCCAATATCCCTCATGCATACTTTTATAAATGGTTATGTGTTTTGTCAAAGAATTGAACAGCCTTCTATCTGAAGCAGTTTTCGTTTTATGTCTATATGAGGGAAAAATAAAGTGTTTCATTTTCTGCCAGTAGATGGATAATGGCTGGGGAGGAGTGAGGCCGTGAGAAGGGTGCAGAGTCCTGCAGGGCCTCCCTCACTGACCCAGCCAGGGCCAGTGGAGCTCAGGAGGAAGGAGCAGTGGGTCCTTCCCTCCCCACCCCCCAAGAGACCCTGCTTTGCTTTGACACTTCTGTCAGGAAGACCTGCTCTGGCCCCTGATGGTACCTTCAGCCAGTCCTAATGCACTTACAGCTGTGTCTTCTGTGGGTACAATGTCATCTCAGTGTTTTAGATAAGAATTCTCATTTTTTGGTGACCCTCACTGTAATTCAGACCGACTTGTAGCGGACTTGTAGCCCAGGCTGGCCTTGAACTCAGCCCCACAAGTGCAGGCTTTCCAGGTGAGTGTTACCACATCTGTCTATATGCCCAGCCCACACCTCCACCCCCAGTTCTGGGGGTTGAACCCAGGACCTTCGCACTGAAGTATTTTCAGCCTTTTTTTATTTTTTTGAGATAAGGTCTCAGTCACTAAATTTCATAGACTAGGCTTAAACTTGATCCTTCTGCCTCAGCCTTCTAGAGTGCTGAGATTACATTGGGATGCACCCTGTTTGCTAATACAAGTGTCATGTAGGCTGGGCATTGTGACCTACACCTGTAATCCCACCACTTTTTGGGAACCTGAGGTAGGATTGGAAAGTTTGGGATTGGCCTGGGCTGCATAGCAAGATTCTATGTGATGGTTTTGTTTTGTTTTGTTTTGAGGTATTACTGATACCTGAAGACTTGTGGTACTGGGAATTGAACCTAAGGAGTAATAAGCTGTATCCCTGGCACTTTAAAAACATTATTGAGGTGGTCTCTCCAGGTTACTCAGGCTGGGCCCTAATTCAAGTACCCTGCATCAGCCTCCCAAGTAGGTGGTGGTACCAAAGTCAGATAACAACGACTGTTCAAAGGTCTGTTACAGCCGAACCATCTGAAACCCTTCATCCACCTTTTGGGAGGTACTAGGGATTGAACCCAGGGTTTTACATTTGGAGACAGGGTCTTGCCAAGTCACTAAGTTGCCCAGGCTGGACTTGAACATGTGATCTTCGGGGAATTACAGGTGTCCCCCACCATGCCTGGCTTTTTTTTTTTTTTTTTTCAAATGGGAATTGTCACCTGGTTGGGGCTGAGGTTCCCTGAGGCTGAAAATAAGGAACTTAGCCCTTGCAGAATAAGTTTGCAGGTTAACTGACTCCCATCATGGAGAGTTTTCAGGACAAGTCAGTAAGTTGCACAGGAAACACTTGAGTATAGAGTGCAGGGGATCAGAGAAATGAGGTGCATTGAGATAGAATGGGGTACATTTAAAGGGGATCTCTTCAAGATGGATGACCTGGGATGTGTATTCCATCAGACTACAATGCAAGCCATCTGTATATGTTTAAATTTGAGATCCTTCCCACCAGCTGCTTCCTTGGGAGTGGAAAAACATGATTTATAGACGAACAGATACAACACCCAGATTTATGGGTTTATTTTAAAAGGATAGATCCAGGCCTGAATTTACAGGCTTATTGTCTTTACATTTAGGGTTTTGTTTTTGTTTTGTTTTATGTTTCCTGGAAGGAAAAAGTCTTGCCTTGAACATACAGTTAAATGCAATTTTAAAATCTCAGTTTCCTTGTTTCCTTACTACCTAATTTTTATTTCTTATACTCCACATCATCCCACCCTTCAGATTTTTGTCCCTTTCTCTTAAGGGGGTGTAGGAGGCCTGACCCTCCAACATAATGTAACTGCTTCAGGCTGAAGAAGGGTTTTGCTTTGCCACGGACTCTTTAAGTCCTGTTCTGATTGCTCTGAAGGAGACATGGGAATATTGGGTTCTGTGTTGCAAAGAACCATCATCTTTCAATAGTCTGAAAAAGAAGGGTGTAAGAGATGTAAGCTCACAACAATGAATCAAGAAACAAAAAAGCAGTGCATAGTATCAGTCAGAAAGATGGGAATGTTCTACCAGGTTCCACAGAACCAGGATGCTAACCATTAACATGCTCCCTCCAGCTTTAATCACGGTGGTTAGCTACTTAACATCAGGCAGTGGAATTCAAGTCAGCGCCACGTGGCAGTGCGACACATGAATTACAGCTGTGTCATGAACATGTTAGAGCTTATGGTAATTTGTGATCATAGATCCTATAATTAAGAAGATAACATTGGAAAAGTTGTCAGGAATGGACATAACATTCTGTTTTGATAGTGACACACATTCCGCCCTGTGCTGCTGTTGGAGCATCTAGAGCCATCCAGTTTTGTAAAATGACTTATTATTTTTATTTTAGAATTAAGTAATGAAATACCCTCTACAGTGTCATTTAGAGCTTTTCCCATGTGTTTAGTAATAGAATCAATGTGTTTCATTATACCCTCAAGTCCTATCAGGGAATAAAGACAGTGGCCAGATGATCGTACCAGTGAAAACTGATGTGATACACAGTTGCCAGGACTGAGATGTTAGCTGGCTGAACTGTGGTTTTAGCCCAGTGTCTGTAGCCCCCTGGGTGCCCTAACTACATCTTCCTGTGCATTCTGGAGCAAGCAAGGTCAAAAGCTTGTGCCACAGAGGCATGGGTACTGTCTGAGGCTGGCTATCTTATTCCCACTCTTGCCCTCCAACCAGTAGCAAACAGCTCAGTATCTCAACACAATAGTATGAGTACGTCCTTGAGTAGGAATGCATCTCATTTTTTGGGTGACATTCCTCCATTTATCCTAAGTACAGCTTTTTT